>PVHX01008009.1:0-86852 GCA_004024805.1 Geosciurus inauris
CTCCCCCTTTCTGTGATTAGCATCAGGAAGACATTTGTTGGGAGAGGTGGAAGATACCAGTGTAATTAGCATCAGGAAGGCATTTGTTGGGGGAGGTGAAAGGTGTCAGTGGGTGACTGTTTTTCAACTCCCACACCTATTAATACTAATGTAACTTGAAATATAAATTAACTTCTTATGCTTGGTAAGCATTGTTATTTTTTAAAAAGGTGGTTGGTTATTTTAAAGAAATTATGATACATTTTTGATTAAATAAAAATTATTTTCAAATACCACCTTAAATTCCAAATTCCATACATCTCTTTAAAAACTAAATTTGCTTGATTTAAAAACATCAATGTAATTCTGATAATTAGTGCTAATCCTTGTATCTCAATTGTATCTATTTCCTAAATATATGTCTTTATAAGATTTAAGAGAACATCTTACTAAACTGATACTCTCCAAACTAAAGTTTTATATAATGGCCTATTTTCAACTCATACATGATAACCCAATAATTAAAAATCTAATTATATGATTTAATCTTTTATAATTACATAAGTATATTGTAAAACTGGTTTGTCAACTAGTTTTTATTGACTCAAAAGAGTACATTCCAAAGTTTGTAGATTGATATTCAAATGAGAAACCAAGATTAATTTTAGGATTAAGACATCTTATCTAGCTTTTGCCAAGAGACCCATTGCTACAAAATTACAAAGTATATGTAACCATTTCTTAAAATTATATTGTTCGTAGATAACTGTTAATGTCTAGTACATAGCCTTGTAAACTGCTTTCTATACATATAAATATACATATTTTACAAGTATTAGATCATACTGAAATTTTCAAAACTTATCGAACCATTTTAAAAATTACACATAAAAATATTTGAGTCATTTCTTATTATTTGAATACTTAAATAATAGCAGGTCATTGTCTACAATGTAAGCTTAATAATGCTCTGACTTATCAACCTTTTTCTTCAATTTTAAATAAGAAAAAACAGGAAAACAATACTACATGTCCCCACTAAATCTCATAAATTCATTTTAAAAAATTTTCTTTATGTTTAACAGCCATGCAAGCTCTACTGAGCTGTCAGGTAAGTAAAATCCATAGAAAGACTTCAATTGACCCATTCCCCAGATCCTCCAATATTTTAATTTGGGTCCTATATATCGTAATGTATCATTTTAGACTTCTGTTTCCATATTCTATTTCCATATGTTTATGAACATAATACCTTCTCTCATGATGTTGTGACCCCTGAAAGTTTCATTGGTAATATTATAACTTTCAGGGAGGATGATATTCAAAAATATCTGACATTTAATAGCAGCTTCAAATTTTCTCCATCTTACAAAAAATGGTCCCATACTTAAATTATGGGCAGAAACCATAAGGAGGGTTCCTGCTTTATTCGATCCTCTTATATTTTAATTATTGGAGATATAAGAATAAAAAAAATAGATGACAGATATCCAGTAAATTTAGGAAATATGATCTAAGTTCATTTTAATAATTTGGCTCAAAGTATTTCTAAAGTCCTATGCAATTAGGTAAGTATTTGTATAAGTTTAAGACTAAATTACATATTTCAAAAGCTGTTTTTATAAAATGTAAATAATAAATTTCTACTCTAAAACTCAAAGACTTAAATTCCATGCTGATTACAAATATGTCTGTGTTAGTGCAGCCAAACATATTGCTTCCCATTGAGATCGGGAAAAGGTTAAAAATCATCTAATGAGTATTTAGCATAGCAAAAATAATAGCCTGGATCTTATGGTGTTATATCACATCCAGGATATTAAAAAAAAAAAAAACTGATCTTAAGGACCCTATCTCTCTAGCTGATCAAATACTTCAAGATTTAAATGGCTTTAATCCTAGATACATGATAAAACATTCTGCATGGTATATGAATGAAATAATATGTTTGTTACTAATTCTCTTTTGCATTGTAATAATAGGTGGTCATACCCTCACATCAAGAATCCATGCCCTCAGAGCAAAAATCCTAGATCTTGAAATAACTGCCTCGTTATTTATGTTTAAGTACATGGGGAGCCATCCATGGAATGCATGAAAGATTTCTTTTCAAGAATTGTAGCCATGGGAGAGATGGGCTGGCATTTCAAATCTTCTGTGGCATTCCACAGTTAGGTCTGCCTAATGCAAGTACAGGCCTTTTTTGCTCTGCTATAGAAGTTCTTATTGCATCACCAGGAATGGGCATACCCCAGTTAGGAACTGAGTCAGCTTACCTGCTTCCACTTTTTAGAACATCTCTAGCTCAAATATTTTATAAAATAATTTTTTTGTAAGCTCCAATCTTAAAAACATAGCAAAACATTCTGCATTTATAAATTAAAAATAAGAGAGATGTAGAAAACTGTCCATGGGCTGTGTGTAGACCACCACACAAAAGTCCCACACAGAACTAGACAGGGGCTGACCTGCTGTAGCCACGGGGTGTAAATGCCAAGATGTCAATCAACCTGCTGACTGCAAGATCATGTCTTCTTTCTACCTTGGGAAAGAATGTTCCATGGAAGGTCTTTGAAGTCCCCTGATATAAATAAAGCACACACAGGGGCCTTTTGCCATTTTGCCATTTGCTGGAAGTCAGAATAATTATCTGACTGTGGGCCCATTCAACCCCATGTTTTGAAACTATTTTCTGTGTTCTGTGGTTTTATGTAGCCTTATTTCTTTTAGCTAGTACTTTAACAGTCAGGGAATCTCATCCTTGTCATCCACATGGGATGTGGAATTCACAAGTAACCTCTCTTGGTCTGTCCAACCTGATGACATCAACACGATTTGTTGTCCACATAACAGAACCATAAAATAGCCCAGACTCAACAGTTCTTAAGCATTACTAAACTCCTAAGTTGGTCTTTTTTCTCTTCAACCTTTTTTTCTTTTTCTTTTTTTTTTCAGGGAGGTGGTGGTACCAGCAATTTAAATTCAGGGGTATGTGACCACTCAGCCATATCCCCAGTCCTATTTTGTATTTTTATTTAGAGACAGGGACTCACTGAGTTGCTTAGCACCTTGCTTTTGATGAAGCTGGCTTTTACCTTGCTGTCCTCCTGCCTCAGCCTCTCAAGCTGCTAGGATTACACACATGTGCCACCACACCCAGAATCTTCAACTTTTTCTTTATTTATTTCAATTTTGAATCTGGCTCCTACTGCCCCATACTTTCAACTCCTATCTTATGACACAAAATTAACACATATACATAGCACAGTTTTACAAATAAAATAGTAAGTGAACAAGAATGAAAACCTTAAATCGACCACCATTTCCTGTCTGTCATAAAGTAGCATGGACTAATTACATCATAGAGTTTGGCTTGAAATCTGGCCCTTCTGTTTCCCCACTGGACTCCAAAAGAACATTTATAAGGTTAAGTTCAATGTCTGCTAAAATCACACGTAGAAAAAATTCTTGAAGAAAGAATCACACAGGTAAAGAATATACAGTGCTTATATTGGATGAAGAGGCAGGAAGCTTCTCACTTTCCCACACAACCATAGCTGGGCACTTGCTATGCCTTTTAAATATCTAGATTCATCAACAAAATGACCTAAATCAGAGGAAGTATGCCCAAAGTAGAATGGAAGTCAATGTAATAAGTGAGACAGAATAATGTGATTTACAAATTCCAGCTACTCAAATCAAGATACAAGAAAAAAGGTCAAAAAAGAACAGAGAAAAGGGCCAAAAAGAAGAGAGAAAAAGAATGTCCCAAAAGTAGGCAGAGATGGGAAAGAGGGAGCCAGGATAAATCTAGTGGTCTAACTCCCCATTCCCTTGTACCTCATGCTGCAAGCTATTATTAATCACAATCCACTTCAAGGACATACCTGTACTTTCATACTTCAGTGAACTTCTAATTATTCATTCAGTTTGAGGTATCTCTACCCCCAAAACACCCTATCTACCATCTCTGGAGTTACTAGTAAATATTGAATATATTTTTTATGTTTTAGTATTTGATTAAGAATGAATGGCTTAGGAAAATATTAATAAAACCCAATAATAGACACATATTGAAGAGTGTCTGTATTATTAAAATTTTAATATAAATCTGATCCATGTCAAATAATATCAACTTGTTTAGTGAGAATATGAAAATATTGAGAATTTAGTCCACAGCCTGATTTTCTAGTCTGTCATTCTTTCTCATTTATCATATTGTTCATTGTTAAGTAAATTTAGGTATAAAATGTTTGTATCATTTGGAGACAGAGTATTCACTTTAATATCATTGTTTTGACAGAAAAATTATTCTTTAATCTGTTCACTTCCTAAACCTTTAAAGACATAAATATCTTACATGCTAAAGGAAATTTTTTCAGATGTGATTAAGGTAAAGATCTTGAGATGAGATTGACCTGAATTATCTAGGTGGACCAAATATAATTATGTGCTGAAAAAGCAAGTGAATAAATTAGCTCATAGAATTTCCTAGAGCAAAGCAATTGTGTTGACACATTAATTTTTAGTGTAGCAAAAGCTATTTAAGATTTCTGAACTCAAGAACTATAGTATTTTGTATTGTTTTCCCAAATAAGTCTATGGTAATTTATTACAGCTGTGAGAGGAAACTATACAATTTGAACAACTACATATTCATACTTGAAATTAGTAAATTGGACTTCAATTATTGATTAAAAATAAGTCTTACACTATGGTAGTCAATATTGCTATTATGTAGGCAATATTGCATGTGTTTCTAACTTCTGCCTTAGAGGACACATGAAAATGTTATCCTTTTTGACGTTCCCTTGAAGGTAAGCAAAACTGTAATTTTCCTACTGCAATGAGAGATGAGAGTATTGGAACAATAGATGTGTTTCACTTCCAGGAAAGAAGCTCTGGGTCAGATCATGGTTTACTGCATTCTTTCCTTTTTGCCTAGGTGACTGTGGAAGTAGAGGTTAAGAAAGCTTCCATCAAATAACATTCCACCTGTCTGGAAGCTTTAGATGATCAAGAAGTAAAATTTTTCACAGAACTTCCAAAATATCAGAGTGATGATATCCATACATCTACTCATCCACAAAACAATGATAACAGTCAAAATTTTGAAAAAAAAATTCAGAATTCTGAAAATTAGTTTTACAACATCCTAAAAGTGAATTATTAAAGAAAAATGAGGGAATCTCAGTAAGGAAAGTAAGATGGACAATGCTTAACTTGGCCTACAACCTTTCCTATCTCTCTCCAACTCTTTGTTAGACTAGCAGCCTCACAAGCATAATAATTGAGAAAACCAACAACTTTCTAGACACAGGACATGAGGAGACTGCATTTGGAGAATCTTGGAGTCTTATCTTCAAACATTTTTTACTATTTGGTTTCTTTCAGTTCCCAGGGTGAAAAAAATCCTAATTCAAAAAATATTATTATTTGACCTGATGTAAAATTCCCTCTCCAGGAAACAGTTTATAGTCATGGCTTTAATAAGGTGCATTTGTTCAACATCACTGCCTATAGCTAAAATACCAGTTGAAACAAAGATAACCCCAGGCTAACATTTAAAATGAACATCTGGACTACAAGATGTCCAAACGATGTTCTAAAGAGCTATGACATTCCAGAGATGTAAAAGACCACCCACATCTGCAAGTCTTTCCATTTACAAAGTAATACTCCATAGTGATCCAGTCTGCCATATTTGGCTAAATGTCATGCCCTGGGCAAAGAGAAACTAGACAAAAATTGTGAAAGTATCCACGATTGGTTCCACACACACACACACACACACATACACACACACCTCTCAGCAAATAATGTAAATATTTATGATTTAAAGATATTTAAGAAAAATTGCTAGAATTTTATAAATTGGCCAATAAAATTAGCTAAGAAGGGACTTTAGTAGTCACTCTTTAGGGAATAAGCACTTCACAGAGATAGTCCTATAATGTAATAAGAGACAAAGTAAACAAACAAACAAACAAACAAAAAACCAGTTCATGGAATAAGGATCTGATTTATTTAGTTCTTACATTGTTCATTTAAAATGTGCAATTTCCAACAACAAAATATGGTGAGAAGTGCAAAGAAAATAGAAACTATGTTTCATGCATGGAAGAAAAAAGCAGCCCATAGAAATTCTCAGTGTGGGAGCAGAGATGTTGTAATTACTGGACAAAAGACTGTAGGTGGTATTACAAATGTGTTCAAAGAAATAAAGGAAACCCAACTGAAGATTAAAATTCAGAATAGAAGAGTTTTCTCTTTAAAAAGAGAACATGACTAAAGAAAATATTTTTGTTAAAAAAGAGAATCACTCAGCAAACTAGAAATCATTGGTAAATTATTTACTTAATAAAGAGCATATACAAAAAAACCTACAGCTATTGCCATAATAAAAATTACTTAGAAATTTGAAACTTTCCTAAAAAGAATATGAACTATATACAAATATCCTCTCACTGCTCCTTTTGAACACTCATCCTAAAAGTCTTGGTTAATGAAAATGACTAGAAAAGAAGATAAATTATATACTAACGGAGAAGAAATAAATCATATTTTATATGATTATAATCACCTATGAGGAAAAGCTAAAAAGAGATAAAAGCAAAAAAATTCCCAGAATTAATAAATAATTATAGCAATATTGCTTGATATAAGATACTTATATAAAAGTCTATTACTTTTGTTTATTCCATTGACAAACAAGTAGAATTTGAAATTAAAATCACATTTATTCCAATACATTAAAAAATTAAATAGGGCCTGGGATTATAGCTCAGTGGTACAGCGCTTGCCTCACTTGTGAGGCACTGGGTTCAATCCTCAGCACCACATAAAAATAAATAAATAAAGATATTGTGTCCATCTACAACTTAAAAAAATTAAAAATAATTAAATAGATTTAAATCTAAAAAATATAAGTAAAAGGAAAATTACAAAACTCTGAGAATAAAAATAAGAATAAAATAAAGGGACAAATATCCTATGTTACTTGATAGAAACATTCAATAATGTCAAGATTTCAGTTCTTCCAAACTTGATCTATAGATTCAATGAAATTCCAATCACAATTACAGCAATGTTTTTGTAGATACTGACAAATTGATTGCAAAGTTTACATATAGAAGGAAATAATCCAGAATGTCTGACACAATTCTAAATAATTAAGTAGAACTAGAACTATCTGATCTCAAGTCTTACACTACAGTTACCAAGAACATGGTGTATTAGTTAAAGAAAAGGTAAATAGATCAATGGAAGAGAGTAGAGCAACCAGAAATAGAGGAACATCAATGAAGTCAATTTATAAAGACAATGCAATGGAACAAATGTAGACTTTTCAACAATTATTTTGGCAAAACTGAACATCAAATTGCAAATAAATGAGTCTCAAAACAGGTCTTACACTTTCCAACAAAGGTTCTCTCAACAGATCATGGATCTAAATTTAAAACACAAAGTATAAAACTCCTGGAAAACAGCATAAGTTAAAAGCTAGAAGATCTTGGATATGTTAGTGACTTTTTAATATAACATGAAATGCATGATTAGTGACAGACATAATTGATTAGGTGGATTTAATTGAAATTAAAAACTTCTGTTTAACAAAGGCATCATCAAGAGAATAATTAGACAGGTACAAGCCAGGGAAAAATATTTGCAAAAGCATTGCTTGATAAAATATTGTTTCCCAAAATATACAAAGAGCAGTAAAAACTCAATATGACACAATAAACAACTAGATTAAAAAAGGTAAAAGCCCCCCTACCTGCTAACCCATGCCAGAGCCCAGGACCACCACTCACCATTTGTATGAGGGAGCCCAGTCCCAGGTGAGGCCCAGGACCACCCTCATTCAGAGTGGAGAATCATCTGATCATTCAGAGTGGAGGCTCCCCATTTACCAACTAATTGCTTCTCCAGCCTACTTCCATCTTGGGATACTACAGTCATCACCATAGCCCTCCTCCACATAGTAATCTCCACTTTGGGACAACAGAGAGGCTCTGAAAGCAGCTGCCTGCCACAGCACAGCATGCCACAGTGCTGTATCTCCTAACAGGCAGCCCAAAGCCATTGTAAAGCATACCCTTTCAACCTTATCTCTGAAAGTGGTTGCATCCATTTTGGGACACTCCCACTACTATATTGCTTTGCCTCCACTACTGCCACCACCACCTTTAGTTGCAGTAGCATCCATCTTGGGACACTGGCTGGGGACTGGAAGCCCAATTAGGTGAGGTACAGGTAGTCGGCAGGGACACTACAAGATGATAGGGTAGAAACTGCAATACCTCAGACCCACACTAAAGAAAAGAAGACACATAGACAATGTGGAAAAACAATAGAAGAAAGTGCCCCAAACAAAGATATTACAATAATAAAACCCACTGACAGCGCAGTAGATGAAATGTCAGAGAATAAGATCAGAATGTACATAATTAAAATGATCTGCAAATTAAAGATTGACATAAAGAGCAAATACAGGCAAAATTGATCATTCCATCAAAAAATTAAGAGAGCAAATACAGGCAACTTTTGGCCACATCAACAAAGAGATAAGGGAGCAAATGTAGGTAGCAAAAGATTACTTCAAGAAGGAGCTAGAGATTCTGAAAAAAAAAATCAGAAATCCTTGAAATAAAGAAAACAGTAAAACAAATAAAAATCTCAGTAGAACACATCACCAAAAGACTAGGTCACTTGGAAACCAGAATGTCAAATGACTAAGACAAAATATACAATCTTGAAAAAAGTTGACCACACAGTGAAGATGGTAAGAAACTATGAACACAATATCCAAGGATTATGAGATAATAGCAAAAGACCAAAACTAAGAATTATTAGGATAGAGGAAGGAACAGAGTTTTAAATCAAAGGAATGCACAATCTCTTCAATAAAATAATATCAGAAAATTTCCCAAACATGAAGACTAAATTGGAAAATCAAATACAAGAGGCTTACAGGACACCAAATGTACAAAACTACAACAGATCCACATCAAGGGACATTATAATGAAAATGCCTAATATACACAATAAGGATAGAATTTTAAAAGCTGCAAGAGAGAAGGTTCAGATTACATATAAGGGAAAACCAATTCGGATTTCATCAGATCTCTCAACTCAGACTCTCAAAGCCAAGAGATCCTGGAACAACAGAGTTAAATGAGAACTCTGATACAACATATCAAAATCTCTGGGACACTATGAAGGCAGTGCTAAGAGAAAAGTTCATTGCATTAACCTCATTCATTAAAAGAAGAAAAAGTCAACAAATAAATGACCTGATATTACATCCCAAAGACCTAGAAAAGAAGAACAAACCAACACCAAAAAAAGTAGAAGACAGGAAATAATTAAAATCAGGTTGGAAATCAATGAAATTGAAACAAAAGAAACAATTCAAAAAATTGACAAAACAAAAAGCTTGTTCTTTGAAAATATAAATAAAATTGACAAATGCTTAGCCACTATAATAAAAAGGAGAGAGAAAACTCAAATTACTAAAATTTGAGATGAAAAAGGAAATATCACAACACATTTTTGAAATACAGAAGACAATTATAAACTATTTTGAAAATTTTTGAAAATAATCCAGTAAAATAGAAAATCTTGAAGACACTGACAAATTTCTAGAGGCATATGATCAACCCAAACTGAGTCAAAATAGCATACACAATTTAAACAGATCAGTTCCAAGCAAGGAAATAGAAGATGCAATCAAAATCCTACCAATCAAGAAAAATCCAAGACCAGACAGATTCACAGCCAAGTTCTACAAGATCTATAACAAGAATTAATACCAATATTCCTGAAGTTATTATATAAGATAAAAAGGGAGGGAACCCTTCCAAACTCATTCTATAAGGCAAGTATCACCATGATTCTAAAACCAAAAACACATCAAAGAAAGAAATTTCAGACCAATATCCCTGATGAATATAGATGCAAAACTTCTCAATAAAATTCTGGCAAATCACATGTAAAAATATATTTAAAAAAATAGTGCACCATGATCAAGTAGGGTTCATTCCAGTGATGCAAGTTTGTTTCTACATATGGAAATCAATAAATGTAATTCATCATATCAATAAACTTAAAGATAAGAATCATATAATTATATCAATTGATGCATAGAAAGCATTTGATAAAATACAGCACCCTTTCATGTTCAAAACACTAGAAAAACTGGGGATAGTAGAAACATACATCGACATTGTAAAAGCTAACTATGCTAAATCCAAAGGTAATATCATTCTAAATGGAGAAAAATCAGAAGCATTCCCTCTAAAAATGGGAACAAGACAGAGATGCCCTCTTTCACCACTTCTATTCAAAAGGGTCCTTAAAACTCTAGACAGATCAATTAGAAAGATAAAAAAATTAAAGGGGTACGAATAGGAAAAGAAGAACTCAATGTATCATTATTTTCCAAAGACATGATTCTATACTTAGAGGAAACAAAAAACAATCAGAAAACTTCTAGAATTGATAAATGAATTCAGCAAAGTAGCAGGATATAAAATCAATATCCATAAATCAAATGCATTTCTATACATCAGTGATGAATACTCTAAAAGAAGAATTAGGAATACTACCCTATTCACAATAGCCTCAAAAAAATAAAATACTTGGAATCAATTTAATAAAAGAGATGAAAGACCCCTATAATTAAAACTACAGGACACTAAAGAAGGAAATTGAAGAAGACCTGAGAAGATGGAAAGATCTCCTATGCTCTTGAATACACAAAATCAATAAAGTCAAAATGGCCATACTACCCAAAGTGCTATACAGATTCAATGTGATTTTAATTAAAATCCCAACATCATTCCTTATGGAAATAGAAAAAGCAATCGTGAAATTTATTTGGAAAAATAACAGACCCAGAATAGCCAAAGCAATCCTTAGCAAGAAGAGTGAAGGAGGCGGCATCACAATATTAGACCTTAAATTATACTACAAAGCTATAATAACAAAAATGACATGGTATTGGCACCAAAATAGACATGTAGACCAATGGTACAGAATAGAAGACATAGAGAAAACCCCACATAAATATAATTATCTCATACTAGACAACGATTCCAAAACCATACATTGGAGAAAAGATAACCTCTTCAACAAATGGTGCTAGCAAAAATGGAAATCCATATGCAGCAAAATGAAACTAAACTCCTATCTCTCATCATGTACAAAACTCAAAGTGGATAAGGGACCTAGGAATTAGACCAGAGACCCTATAGCTAATGGAGAAAAAAGTAGGCTCAAATCTTTATCATGTTGGATTAGCCCCTGACTTCCTTAACAAGACTGCTAAAACACAAGAAATAAAAGCAAGAATCAATAAATGGGATGGATTTAAACTAAAAAGCGTCTTCTCAGCAAAAGAAATAATCAATGAGGTGAACAGAGAGCCTACATTTGGGTAGTAAATTTTTGCCACACGCATGTCAGATAGAGCATTGAACTTCAGAATATGTATAGAACTCAAAAAACTTAACACCAAAAAAACAAACAACCCAATCAATAAATGGGCTAAGGAGCTGAACAGACCCTTCTCAGAAGAAGATATACAACTGATCAACAAATATGTAAAAAAAGCTCAATATCTCTAATAATTAGAGAAATGCAAATTAAAACTGTTCTAAGATTTTATTTCATGCCAGTCAGAATGGCAGTTATCAAGAATACAAACAACAATAAATGTTGGCAAGGATGTGGGGGAAAAGGCACACTCTTAACATTGCTAGTGGGACTGTGAATTGGTGCAACCAATCTGGAAAGCAGTATGGAGATTCCTTATAAAACTTAAAATGAAACCACCATTTGCCCTAGCTATTCCACTCCTTGGTCTTTAAAATCAGCCTACTCTAGTGATGCAGCCACATCAACATTTATAGCATCTCAATCACAATAGCTAAATTGTAGAGCCAATCCAGATGCTTTTCAATAGATGAATGGATAAAGAAACTGTAGTATATATACACATGGAATATTATTCAGCATTAAAAGAGACTAAAATTTTTGCATTTGCAGGTAAATGGATGGATTTGGCGAATATCATGCTAAGTAAAGTAAGCCAATCCCAACAAACCAAATGCCAAATGTTCTCTCTGATAAGTGAATGCTGATCTATAACAGGGGGATAGGGTGGGGAATGGGAAGAATAGAGGAACTTTGATTGGGCAAAGGGAGGGAAGGGAGGCGAGAGGGCATGAGGGCAGGAAAGATGGTAGAATGAGATGGAAATCATTCCCTATGTAGGTGCATGTCTGCACATATGGTGCGACACTACATCTGTACAACCAGAGAAACATAAAGTTGTGCCACATTTTTGTGCAATGAATCAAAATGCATTCTAATTAATGCATTTAATTAGGTATATATATAGAGAAAATATAAATACCTAATTAAAATAAATAAATAAATAAATAAATCTAAACAATACTGTAGTTTGTGGAGATAATCATTAAATTGACTTTTGCTTCTTTTATAATTCATTTCCTCCCACCAGAGGCAATTTGTTAGGAATACTTCTAGACATGTGACTTTTCATGCAAGATTTTTGAATATCTAAATAAAATACCATAGTGACCTCTCTTCACAACAAAAAGGCAAAACATTTACAGAGGCATCTCGCTAAAGAATACATACACATGAATATAAAATAAGCATGTAAAATTATGCTCCATATCGTATGTCATAATAGAAATGCAAATTTAAAAAAAGACATATGACTATATGCCTAACAGAATAAACAAACCTTAGAATATTAACAATGTCAAATGCCAGCAAAATGTAGAAAGATAATTTTTCATTGCACGTGGGAATACAAAATGGTACATGTACATTTTGAGAAAGTTTTTGGTTGCTTACAAAACTAATCATATTTTTACCATATAATTTATCAATCATACTACTTGGTATTTACCCAAGGAAGTTAAAAATTATACCTATATAGAAACCTTTATGGGGATGCGTATGGCAATTTTCTTCCTAACTTCCAATAATTGAAAGCAAATGGGTGTTTCAGTAGGTAAATGGATAAATAAACTGAGATACATTTAAGTAACAGAATATAATTCAGTGCTAATTTTAAATGAGCTATCAAGCCATGAATGTGAAACATGGAGGAAACTTAAATACCTATTCACAAGTTAAAGAAGCCAATCTGAAGGCACTACACACTGTTTGATTACAATCACATGACATTTTTAAAATGGCAAAACTATGGAGACACTAAAAAAATTGCTGGTTGCCAGAATTTTGTGGATGGAGAGAGAGATGACTAGGTAAAGCACAAAGGATTTTTAGTGCAATGAAAATACTGTGTGATATTATAGTAATGTATATGTTGTCACATATTTTTCCAGACCAACAGAATGTACAAATTGAAGGGTAAAGCTTAATGTAAACTAACAACTTTGGGTGATCATAAAGAGCCAAGGTAGGTTTATCATTGCATCATGAGTTCTCTGTCCACTGTAGATTTATCAATTGCAACAAAGGTACCACTCAGTTGGGATATATTAGTAAAGGACAGGCTATGCATATGTGTGGGCAAGAGGTAAAGGAGACATCTCTGCATCTTTATCTCAAATTTTCCTCAAATATTAAGCTTCTCCTAAAAGTAGAGTTTAAAGGGAAATAATGGAATAACACATATTATGAAAATTTTAAACCAAATAACATGAAAGGGTTATACTAATAGTAGATAGAACAAATTTTAAAAGTACCTTCGTACTATGTTAAGACTGTGACTTCAGAGTTGTTTTCTATTAAATAATAGACATGATAACATACAATAAAATGGACATAATTAATAAAAATAAATTATGATTTGATAATATAAAAAGCAGCTTTCCCTATAGAATGCAAATCAAAACTACTCTAAGATTTCATCTCAGTTCAGTTATAATGGCAGTTATCAAGAATAAAAGCAATGATAAATGTTGGCAAAGATATGGAGAAAAAAGTACACTCATACATGGCTGGTGGGACTGCAAATTGGTGTAACCACTTTGTAAAGCAGTATGTAGATTCCTCAGTAAACTCAGAATGGAGTCACCATTTGACCCAGCTATCCCACTCCTAGGTTTCTACCCAAAGGACTTAAAATCAGAATACTATAGTGATGCAGCCACATCAATGTTTATAGCAGTTCAATTCACAATAGCTAAACTATGGAACCAATCTAGATGACCTTCAACAAATGAATGGATAAAAAAAAATGTGGTATGTATACACAATGAAATATTACTCAGCCTTAAATAAAAAATGAAATTATGACATTTGCAGGTAAATACATAGTACTAGATAACATCATGCTAAGTGAAATAAGCCAATCTCTAAAACCCAAAGGCTTAATGTTTTCTCTGATAACCAGATGCTGATCCATGGTGGGGCGGGGGGGAGATAGGGAAGAATGAAGGAAATGTGCAGAGGGGACCGAGGGGACAGGTGAAGCTGTGGGGATGCGAAGATTGGTAGAATGAAACAGACATTATTACTCTTTCTATATATATGTATGATTATACTACTGGTGTGACTCTGCAACATGTACAGCTAGAGGAATGAGAAGTTGTTCTCCATTTGTGTACATGTGTCAAAATTCATTCTACTGTCATCTATAACTAATTAGAAAAAATTGTAAAAAAATAAAAGGGAGAGAAGTATAATAAAAGAAGGGGATCAGTGGGAGGGTGAGGAGGAAAAGGGGAGGTACTGAGGAAAAATTGATCAAATTATACTGTTTTATTGTATGCACATGTGAATATATTATAACAAGTCCCACTGTTATGTATAATTATAATGTGCCAATAAAAAGGTAAAAAAAAGCAGCTTTCTGGCTATTCTTAAAAGTGAATAACAAATCCAAAAAAATCAATTATTTTCACTTTTAGAAAAAAATTTTGCATTAATTCCATAGAAATTTCAAAGGTTTTTTGTTGTTTTATTTTTATTTCATGTATATAAGTTTAAGATTGTTATATAAACAATATTTTTGAAAAGACAGCTATGCACCCACACTCAAAATGACATGATGTAGACAAGGGGAACTTTTGCCAGATCCTTCACTTCTCACCTCCAAAGCTTTTCCATCCACAATAAACTCCTTACAAAGAGTCTGAGAGTTGTGGAAATCAGGCTGTATATGGGATCATAGTGTTCTCCAACATCATAAAGCAATCCATTTAGATTGAAGAAATACGTGAAGAACAGCTAGGCTACTGATTGCTGCTGACTCAGGAGCCACCTGGGTCTTCTGCCTGGTACAGAATGTAAAAATGCTGTGGAAGCTTAAAATGGTATTATTAGGGAAATAAACATTAAAAAAATAGGTACTGAAATGTTAAGAGATATGTTGATAAAAAATCTTAAAAGGAATTTTTGAGTTTGCTTGTAGAAGTAGTCAATTCTGAAATAAAACTACGCAATAACCATCATCAATATGATCATAATAAATACATTTTTAATAATGGTTATTAGGTACATAGTGAAGTGGGGGTTCTTTTATGGAAAATTTTAGTGAGTCAATATGAATTCATTACAAGACTTCAATCATGAAAATTAAGTTTAATTAAAATCTTGCTTGTATTCACTATGGAAATAAATTAGACATATTTGAAAGAATATGGCAATAAACTACACTAGAGAAGTAAAAGGTTTTAGATTATACTATAAAGAATAAAAATATCTCTGATTCTTAAAAAATATTTGAACATATTAAAATTGTGAGAAAATATTTTCAAAGAGATGCCTTCACAGGGAGCATATTCCATGTGTTCAATGTTCACATAATCTGTTTGTCTACTTGAAAAAAGTAAGTGGGTGGGTGTCGGGGGTTGTTTAACTGTTCTTCCTGGAGTCCAGAGAGCTCCTAACACCTCTCCTGTCACCCCTCCCCCTTTATGAAATGGTTAATGCTAGTACACACACACAAATGTAGCCTCCATCCTATTCTCGTCACCTAGTATAGATCTGGTTTGAACAACCCATATCATCAGGAATAATAGGAAGATCAACAAAAGGATACACCACTTTTCATTTACCAATTATTTATAGTAATTAGTTATTATTATAGATTTTTGCCTTGTATATTGCCTATTCTACTTTCCCCAACAAAATATTTCCAACTTTTTCAGTCTTCAAGCATGCACATACACACCTCAAAATGTGGGAGTCCGAGTCAAGATACCATTGTCTTTTTAAAAATTTAGATGAATCCAATTTTATAATCACTGAGGAGTTATTGTAAAATTTCCACATAGGAAAAGAGAGTATAAAGAAGTTAGACGATTTCCTGAGGCTTGGGATCATCATATGGTTAGGGACTGTGGATCTGAAATTCAAAGTAAAAGTGAAATTCACTATAACACATTTTCTTAAATATAAATTAGAGCATAACTCTAATATTATATTCAAGAAAATAACAAAATATATTACACTTATGAAAATGAATCATTTGCTCTAAAATAAAATTTCTAAAGCATAAGAGGACATGGGAAAATTTAGAAAATGTAAAGCAGAAATGAAAAACTCAAAAGAAGTACTGTAAAGTTATATTGAGGAAAAGAGACCCAAAACATGAATATGAAATGTTAAATGTAAAAGTCAAATTCAAGAGGAATAGCTCCTTGAAAAACAACAGTGGCAGAAAAAGGAAAAATGTTAACAAAATTTAAGGAAATAATTCACCTAAGAGATTAAATATTTTACAGTTCTAAGCTATATGAGTTCAGCTCACAATTTTTGTCTTTGCCCTCCTATAATTACCAAGAAGAATTGAGTGAAAGTTGATCTTATTTTTAACCCAGGCCTTCAGAGGACAATTACCACTGACCTTCTAAAGCAACAAAGAAAATATAGCATATAGGAAATGGTTGGGAAAACTGGAGATATTTTTCTAGAAGATGTTCATTGTGCCATACACTAGAATTGGCAGGAAATATATCATGGATAATGACATGTTATTCATCAATTTAGAACTATTGTTGATTTGACTTAAATATAAAATTCAATTGGAGCAAACTTGAAGATATACTCCAAGTACATTTTTCTTCAATTTGAAATTTATCCTAATCATATGCCTTTGGAAAACTTGGCCTTTGTTATATACTGCCACATTCAAAATGTTTCCATATTGTATCAGTTTGCCTATCATTTATCTATTTTATCTGTCAATATATCATCTATTTATAGAATGTAATAATTTCTGTGGAATATCATAGAACATTATATCTCTTCTTTTCATGAGGTTTATTCTTTAAAAGGCTGTTTAAATTTTCTTTTTTGTGTCACTCTTGCTTTTCAAAGATCCTTTCCAATTGAGTTTGACTTTTCACATCTAATTCTTCACATTCTTTTGATTACCTGTTCCAAAATGAGTCAATTTGAAAATAACCTCAGTGATGATTTCTACAAACAGTGAAATGTTTGTTGAATAGGATGACTTTTTTCTGGTGTCTTTTGTACCTGAAATGTCACTGTCAGTGGTTACCTATTTCTTTTTATTTGAGAGTGAGCTAAAGTGTGCCTTCATTATAAAGAGAGCCCTCATGATCACCACCAAAGAACACAATGTAACTATTGATCCTATTTTCAATCTATTCTGTAGTTTTGATATAATATCTGAAATAACCAGTTTCCTTTTTGTAATAATTGAGCTGACTTTTAAGGTTTTAGCCTGGTGTTAACATAATTGGCTTAATAAAGTAAAACACCTTATTCTTTTTTAAATAGTACTATAAAAAAATCATGCTCAGTTTACAGTTAAGTTAACCACATCTCTTTTCAGTTGACTACCCACAAAAAATCAAGTACCTTTTGAAAGACTTGACTTACATTATATTGTTTTTATAGTAAATGCAGAGAGTACTTAAACACAGAAATTATCTATATTTTCTCTTCATATAACCTATTAAATATTGAGCAATTATTAGTTTCTTTATGATTGAGTTTTTACAACTTCATACTGCAAGCAGGAAAGTGCAATAAAATACATTTTAACTACATTAAATTAAATAGCTACACATTTTAATGTTATAGTATTTAAAATAAGACTGTTGTGATCTCTGCATTTATGTCTACATAGAACATTACAAGGCTGTTCCAGAAATATATCTGAGCACATTAATGTTGAGAATATTCTGTATTCAGTCAATATTTATTAAAAATACTTAGTCTACCTTGAAGAGAATTTTGAAATGTTATTAAATGTTTAATACATTAGAAATATTATAACAAGTACAAGAAAAAAGTAGCACAGACGTACCTTTTCTGTGATTCAATGATAAAAATGGATTCTGAACTTTCTAACTTTTTTCTTTTATCAGGTAGGAGAAATCATTATAGTTCCTTAATGGATGACTGAATTATTCTCAAAATTAGAATAATCCTTTCCAAGTATAAGAAAGTAATTCCTATCACATTGAATTAGAAATTTAAAATATATACATATTTTAAACTAAAATCTTAAAATGTGAATACATTTACTTAAATCCTATATAAAAAATGCATAGTATAATTAATTAGACTATGTCTGTCATTACCTCAGTATAATTTTTACCTTGAAGATTTTTAGAAGGTAAAGTACAACCAATATTAAGAGAAATTTGAAAATCTAAAAATAGATGCAGAAACTATTGCTGGACTTACTGATTTAAGGTTATTTGGGAAATTCTTCACTTTGTTCTAATTCTCTTGACAATTATCATTTTTCTACTCACACCTCCACCATAGATAGCATTTGCAGGACCCTCCAGATTGGTTGAGTTAACATAGACACTAAGACAATACACAAATAAAAGTAGAGGGTAACAAAGTCAAAATTTTAATCAAATTTAATGTAATTTCTGTAATTACTCTTTGCCTAGGGTAATTACAGAGATTACATTAAATTTCTGGAAAGGATCTCTGGTGTACTCTGGCTGATTGACCCAACATTCCAGCTGATCTTTGTTTTTGCTTCTTATTCATGTACTCTTTATATATTTTTTCCTGATATTAGTATATTCCAGATTAAATATAAATATAACTTAATATCAAAAACATGAAATTGACATTGGTATAATCCACTCAGTTTTTAGATTTGACCATTTATATAGTCAATCATTTGTGCAGATGGGGCACACAAATTTTATATTCAGTTCAGGTATCTTCAGAGAGATAGCAACTCTACTCAAGAAGCTACACTCTCAAAAACAGACCTGAGATACTTCCCTTACACTCTACTTTCCTGATTTACATGATGTGATACTGAATCCCAAAATGAACTTCATGTCATCATACTTAAGACTTTTACAGGATCCTATAAAAATAGGTGCATCTTATTGTGAGGCCGCCAGCATCTTGCCAGGGTAGATTACTGCTCAGGAGGTGTGAGCCATCTAAGAAATAGAAAGTCTGAAATAATTAGAAAGAAATAGAGACAGGGCCAGAAATTAGATGTAAATGGGCACATGTGATAGGTCTTCCAGTTCTGTTAGGAGCTCTAACTGAACAACTAAAAAATGTAAGGGGGAGTACATCGAAGGCAGGAATAAGGCTTTACATTAGAATGTACACTTTATGAGTTAAGGGTTTATTGTTTGTCCTGATTGTTGTTGTGTATATCCATTACCTTGAATTGCATCTGACACATATTCAATACCCTAAATTGCTTATAATATGAAAGGCTCCTGCAAGACAGACATTATATATATATGGCAGTGAAGAAGCAAATTTGGTAAGAACTTCTGATTTTCTTAAGATGCAGAGTTATTAAGTAGCAAAATCTATCTATGTTTGCTACTTTCTATTTGGGTACTTTCAAAATTAATTTGGAAACCAAATCCAATTAAATTTTTATTTCAAAAAAATGGCTGATGTGTAGGAGAATCTAAACAATTTAGGTCATTAACTTTTCAAAGGAGATGAATATTTTTATGACTGAGTAGCACATGAGAGATATAAGTAAACAATCTATCAGCTTGGGTATTAAATGTACTAGCTGCTGTATTAGCTACTGTAGCTTGAGTATTAAATGTACTCCCCCAAACCCATGTTTCAAAGGTTTGATCACAAGTTTGGTGCTTTTGGGAGGTGATGGGAACTTTAAGACATGGGTCTTAATGGTAGATTTTTCCTTGAAGGGGCTTGTGAGCCTCTGGCCTCTTTGTCTTTGTATTTCTTCCCAGAAACTAAGAGGTGAGCCACTTGCTCCACCACACCGTCCCCACCATAGTGTGCTGCTTCAACACAGGCCCAAAGGCAATGGTGTCAGTTGCTCATGAACTGGACTCCAAATTTTAAAGCAAAATAAACCTATTCTCTTCTTATACTGATTTTCCCAGGTACCTGTTACAGTAACAGGTGATTAACACAGCCCCAGTCAATTAAAGGTATTCCCATCTAAGAAAACTCAGAAGCTCAGGATTCTCCAGCATAGACATTTTGGAGGTTTGTAAAGAATGACAAACACATCTACCTCGGACAGACACATCTACCAAATCAGTGCAGTTTATGGTTTATTTTCATAGTACTCAAAAATCACAACATTCTATTAAATTGTCATTGTAATTAGTATGCATTTCATGGAAGCAAATAAAAGTATATGTATTTTCCATATTTTTGAATGCCTTCAATTTTCCCTGCAAATGTATGATGAATTTCACTCTTTATAATTATAAATCCTATTGTAAGAAAAGATTTCCTTCTCTATGCTGTCAATATTTACAGGGATGTTTGCAGATATATTAGAATCTGTAGAGAATGACGTATTTATTTGAGTACTACATGACTACCTCACTAAATAAAAGCTAGATATGTGAACAGTATGCTTGGCTGATTTAAAAAAATATTATATCACTCTCAGAACTCTTAGGGATTCCCTCAATGAAACTATACTTTCTTACTATTTCAAAGCAGTGGGGGAACTTAAAAGGTTCACCAGATGTGACTGCACTCAGTGGCTTCAATGTACTTCTTCCAAAGCTATACAGAACGCAACACTAACACAATATGAGCTTAAATTTTTATAATGATATCCAGGTGCACTCTGTCTCCAGACCTCTTTGTTTCATTTACCACATTTAGGTCTAAGAGCAAATTGCCAGAAAGCTTAAAATATCTCCAATGTTTGCATTCTACCTTTTGAATTTAGAAGAAGGCATACTTGGCAGCATATTGTTTCCTTCCTTCTCTCTGCAAACCACTTTGGTAAATGAATGGTGATACACCACCTATCTGCAGTATGCACTGGCACCCTCAAGGTTCATAATACAACTTCTCTGGAAAAATGCAGAAACTTTGTGTCTAAACACTGATTTTAGCAGGACCCCAAATAAAATTTTTGTTGATTTCCCCTTCTGTTTTTCACTCTACTCCAAAGCACTAACCCATGTCTCTTATTGTGACACAATGTCTTACACTAGACCACCAGCACTGATATACAAATGGCCTGTATTCAAAACTCAGTTTCCTAGTTACACAGTGTGTGGCTTTTAAACAGTTGCAAAAACTTTGCCTCTCATCAACATGGAGGCATAAATAGTACCTAAATCCTATATTTTCTTCTTTTTCTTTCTTTATATATGATTTATAGGGTTATTTTTGGTCTT
The DNA here is from genome assembly GCA_004024805.1 of Geosciurus inauris. Lineage (NCBI taxonomy): Eukaryota > Metazoa > Chordata > Mammalia > Rodentia > Sciuridae > Geosciurus > Geosciurus inauris. The sequence goes on from PVHX01008009.1 coordinate 21,594, forward strand.
TGTTTTTTATTTTATTTATTTATTTAGTTAGGTATTTTTGTTTATTCCTTTAAATCATTAAATGAAAAATGCTTTGAATAGGACCTGGTGCATAATAAGGGCTATGCAAGTATTTACTCTCACTCTGACCACTGCAAACACATGCACTCACACAGTCATCATGATTAACATTAACATGAATTTGTGGCTTCTTTGATCCTTTTAAAAACGCTTAGTACTCATTAATTTGATTTGTTAGATATCCTAATACATGCCAACAGGATCTCAGATAAAGGCTTGCTAAGTGGAAATGCCCTGTGGTTCACCATAACATATTCTAATATTTAGAGTATTCAGTGAATTTTTTTCAAATTATTCCTTGCCCAAACATTTGCTGTAGTACCTCACAGAAACAACTTCTCTATTCTCTGTGGATTCCTTGCACTTTTACGAAGGTCACATTTTTGTTCTTAGCATTTTCTTTAACATGAATCTGTTTCTAAATCTTTCCCTTTGGTGACCAACTCAAAATTTAATTGCTAATAATTATTTTCTAATTATCTAGTCAAATGTCTCTTAGTGATGCTTCAATTGCATTTTGGTTTTGTTTTAATATCTACCTTTCTTTCAGAGCAAAACACTTATGTGTTTCTCTGTTACCTACAGAGAAATGTTTGCAGTTTAAATGTACAGATCAATAAAGTTTAACAAAGGCATATACTTATGCAACCCTCATTTCTGTCGTTATAGAACATTTCCTGAACAACAGAATGTTGTCTTGAGCCCCCTTCCAGTAAATCTCCACCACTCCTCTCTGGCAAATCTGGCTGGGATAGAATAGTGTCTGGCACAGGGTAGGTACTCTATAAATATTTGGCTTGAGATACTAATTAACTGCAAGGTTTTAGAGATGATAGTTATGTCACCTGATGTTGGAAATTCATTTAGATGGGAGAGACTGACATTACAAGCAAGCATTTCTCATCCTTCTCATCTGATATCTATTTTCTCCTTATGTTTTAGAGCACATCCATCAATTCAGTCATGTCTACATACTTTCAGTAAATCATGAAAGACACCATCAACCTTGGGAAGAAATAGGCTGGTGGAGAATGTTCTGTCTAATATTCTATTCGAACTCTGCCTAGAGCACTGCAAGTAATATTTTAACAGTGTTTACAGAGAACATAGTTAAAATGTCATGCTGCAGATCCTAGCACACATCATGCATTATCTTGCTGCCACTGAATTTGTGATATCTGTTTAACATGTCTAAGTAAGTCTTTCCCAAAGTATACCATCTTGTCAGAATTTTTTAAAAAATCAAATCCCCTTTGGCTATATATTTGATATACGATTGAAGGAGAATTTTCTGTATTTGGAAGGGATGTAATCTCTAAAATATTTAACATAGGAAACTAGGGATTGTGAATCTAAGGAGATTACAAATGCATATGTGTGGAACCTTTAAATTAGATATTTTTATTCAAAATCATGTAACTAACAACATCCATATGAGGGTTGACAACATGCAGTAGTCCACTTTTTTATTGTATCTATTTTTATGTGGTGCTGAGGATTAAACCTAGTACCTTGCACGTGCAAGACAAGCACTCAACCACTGAAACACAACCTAAGCCCAAGTAGTCCACTTTTGAAAGTCATGCACTTATTACTCATTAGAGAACTCCCTAGGATCAGGGAGTTGTACTTACAGTACAACATAAAAGAAAAGTAGAAAAAAAACCCAGTCTTTCACACTCATTTTTAATGCATTGCCTATCCTAATCTTCCAATCCTCATATGAGATCCATACTCAAGCAGCAAAGATATGCAACATGTGGAGAATTTCCTGAGAATGTGTTTCAATCCCCCAAACAAAATCACTGGAATCATCATACAAATACAAACAATAACAACATCTTTAAGAATAAAGTTTGTGGAAGTTATATTACTCATGAATACACAATGCAACTCATACGCACACAGCAAGAAAACATTTAACAATTGCTGTCTTGACTATGTCAACTCTCTGGAAAATCCAAGTTAACAGAAATGCGTATTAATTTTGCTGTTCTAGGTACAGGATATATAATACCAAACAAGACGAAAGCCTTTACTGTTTCCACAGTACTGACACATTAAAGAAATACTTTAAAGGTCAATTTATTTGATATGTGTGTGAGAGAACTCTGAGTGTATTTGAACACTCCTGAATGCCTCTTTGTAAGCTCTCAATTAGAACTATGACTCCTGCTTAGTAGTTTCCCATCCTGCAACAACTGACTAGAAACTACGTAGTTTCCCATCCTGCAACAACTGACTAGAAAAGATCTATGAGGGGCATATATCTGATCTGCAAGAAGTGCAGGCAAATAAAATCCGAAAGTGAAGGGAAGCTCAGGGTCGTTGGAAGATAAAGAATATGAAACGGTAAAGAAATAATACTTTATTTTTATTCTCATTCATAACTATTTTAAATACAAAATTTAATAAACCTCAAGAAAATTCCTTAGATACCTTAGGGATCATTGAATTTCTTTAACAATAACAATAATGACTGCAATCATGCCAGTGAATAGCACTTCAATTTAACTCAGTATATATATTTTTTTAAATACAGCCCTAAGAACAATATGCATACAATTCTGTGGCAGATCCATACTAATAAAATGGGAAAGGCATTTAATAAAGGGGGAAAACCTTATATTTAGGTTTAGCTCAGACTTTATAATTTTGTACAGCTTGATCACTATTTTTTTTCATAACTTCTTATTTCTGTTGTAACAAATTACTACAGATGCAAATTTCTAATTTTTCAGTTCTGGAGATTGAAGGTTTGACATGAGATTCATAGTGCTAAACTAAGACACCAATGGGGACATTGTATGTTATGGTTTGAATATTTGTACCCTCTCCAATATCTGTGTTAACATATAACTCCCAGTGCCACAGCATTAAATATTTGTGCCCCCTCCAATATCTGTGTTGACATTTAACCCTCAGTGCCACAGCATTGAACCTTATAGGAAGTGATTTGGTCATTAGGCTTCCACCTCATGGATAAATTGTAAAAAGGCTTGAGAGGGAAAGTTCTTCTTCCATCCCTTCTGCCATGTGAGCATCCATGGCTTGTCTACTTTGGACTTTGCAGCAACAAGATACAGTCTTAGAAAAGCAACCTTCACCAGACACCAAATCTGTTCGTGCCTTGATCTTGAACTTCCCTGACACCAGACCAGTAGGAAATAAATTTCTGTTCTTTGTCAATTACCCATTCTACCCGGGCACAGTGGTGCACACTTGTAATACCAGTGGCTCAGGAAGCTGAGACAGTAGGATCGTGAGTTCAGATCCAGCCTCAGCAAAGGCAAGATGCTAAGCAACTCAGTGAGACCCTGTCTCTAAATAAAATACGGAAAAGGGCTGGGGATGTGGCTCAGTGGTCAAGTGCCCCTGGGTTCAATTCCTGTTAGCCCCTGCTGCAGGAAGCCATCCATGGCATGCATAAGGAACTTCACTCTAGGCATGGTAGTCAGGGAGGAGGTGGGGCTGGCATTTTGAAAGTCCTGTAGCATTCTACAGCTAAGACCGCCCAATGAAAGTGCCCTGCCTCTTCTGCTCTGCTAGGAAAGTCCTCATTGCAGTACCTGAAATGGGAGTATCCCATTAGGAACTAAGCCAGGTAGGAACTACCTGTCCCCACTTTTTTCCTATCATGGTAACGAATATTAGATGGAAGGCCTTTGAATTTCTCTAATATAAATAAAGTAAGCGCGGGCTCTATTGTGCTAGAAGTTAGATGCTGGAAGCCAGACCCGTCTGGTTTGCAGGACAAACTCTGCTTTTTGAAACTATTTTCTGTTTTCTGTGGTTATTTCCTCATTTTATTTCTTTTAGCCTTTATTGCTAAGCCAGCCCATTCCACTTGAGGGAACTTCCTCTCCACAGCCCGCGTGGCATGTGACAGCACCCTCCAAAAATGCTACCAAGTCTAAAGTATTGTGTTACAGCATACAAGGAAACAGAGACATTCCGGAAAGAATCTTTTGTGTTGCATCTTCTATTGGCCACCAACTTTCACCCACGAATGGGTCCATCCTGTTTCCTAAGCCAGAACCATAATGTCTTTTCATGGTGGTCTTTTCATGATAATTTAGGAATTCTATAAGATAATGTACTTTCTCTGCCACGGTCTTCACTTCCTCCTTAGGCATTATTAGTACAGTCTTTCATTCACATCTGTATTCTTATTCAATCTGGGATATTTCTGTCATGTTCCTCAAGCTTGTAGCCTTGGTTTTTGCTCAATTACAAAACTACTTCCATATTTTTTGGCAATCATTAGAGAAGGATTCCACTTTCAGGTAATAAAAACTATACTAGTTTCCTGTTTCAGCTGTAACAAATTATCACAAACTTAACACCTTAAGACATTTATTATCATACAATTTTGAAGATCAGAAACCTCACAGGGATCATACTGAAGAAAAATTAAATTGTTGGGAGCCCATATCTTTATGGATGCTCCTGAAAGAGGCTTGACTTTTCCAGATTTTAGAAGTCTCCCACTGTCCTAAAATAATGAGGCCCTTACTTCATCTTCAAAGTCAGAAATACTGGACCAACTCCTACTCCTGCAGTCATCTCTCTGGTTCACTCTTCTGATTATGTTTCCAATTTTTAGCTCTGTGATGATTTGGACAACTGTCTTAGTCTATTAGGCCTGCTACTGTGAAGTCCAAGATTTGGGTACCAGTGTGATTGAATTCTGGGGAGGTCCCTCTTCAAGTGGCACAATACCAAATTCTGGCTGTGTCTTCACATGCTAAAAGGTAAGGCAGCTCTCTAGGGCCCCTTTTAAGAACATTAATCTCATTCATGAAGCTGGAGCCCTTATGAGCTAATCATCTTGCAAATGCTTCATGTTCTAATACCATCTACTCAGTAATTTGGATTCAAGTTGTAGATACCAGGTGATACACAAACATTCAGAATATTACAGGCATACAAAGATAATCTAGTTTAAGACCAGCTTGTTAGCAACTGTACTTTAGCATACTCTTTTTTAAAATGTTTTTATTAGTGTATTATAGTTATACATAAGAGTGGGGTTCATTTTGACATAATTATACATCTTGGAATATGATTTGTTCCATTTCCATGTGACCTTACTTATTCACAGGTTCCATTTTGAGGACACTGATATTGTTTAGGGATGAATTTTCTTCCTAAAACAGTACTCTAATTCTCCTTTATCAAAAAGAGATTTTTAATGGTACATTAAACAGTTTGGCTTTAAGCCATACTGAATTCAATGAGTATATATGGAAACTTACTATATGCTATAAATTAATCCATGGGCTTAAGTTATTTTAATTACAACTTTGTTTTTGAATTTTATTGGAGAAATGGTTATAATATATGTCTGTTATGGTTTGGATGTGAGATGTCCCCCAAAAGATCACATGTGGGACAATGCAAGAAGGTTCAGACGAGAAATGATTGGGTTAGAAGAGTCTTAGCACAATCAATGAATGCCTTGATAGGGATTAACTGAGTGATAGTTGAAGTGGTAGGGTATGAGAATTGGGGCATGGCTTTGGGGCATATATTTGTAACTGGCAAGTGGAGCTCTCTCTCCTTGTTTTCTGATTACCATGTGAGTTGGTTCCCACTGCCACACTCTTCTGCCATGATATTCTGTCTCACCCAACAATGGAGCCATCCTTCTGTGGACTAAGACCACTGAAACTGTGAGCCCTCACATAAACTTTTCTTGCTCTACAGTTGTCCTGGTTGGGTCCTTAGGTCATAGTAGCAAAAAAGCTGACTAAAATAATGTCTGAGATTCTTAAAAATCAATGTTTCTTTGAAATGATTCCATGAGCCATCTTAACAGATGAGAAACTGGTAAGGTTGATTAATAATGATGATGGTAGTTATGGAATAGACATACCAGGCACAAGCATTAGGTTTATTTAATACATTTGTTCCAGTCCTCACTACAATCTTCATTACATAGATATTGAAACTGAGGATGAGAATGATCAAATTATGTAAACCAACAAAATCAAAGTTATTAAGAGACCAAGGCAGAATTTGGGCTTCAAATTCTATGATTTTTGCAGTACCATAGATAATCTCCTTTTCCTCTCTTATTAACACATGAAAGAACTTGTGTTTAACCTCCTGAAATTCAGATTGTTTCTAGGGTATAGCTTAGTCTGTCCTGGTGATAAAAATTCTGAATTTTTAAAGATATTATTTTGATTGTATATTTAAATATTTAATTATTTATGTAGGGTTAATATCTGTTTTATAGATATAACTGGAATACTATTTAGAAAATAGAAAGTTTTGATCATATGCAGATAAATGGTTCAGATTAAGAACAATTTCAAGAAAGTGATAGTTTTTAGTTATTGTTTTAAGGATGAATGAAATTCATTCTGAACAATTTGTTATTAGGAGAAGGTATATAGAAAGACAGATGATAATTCCAGAACAGACCAAAGAAACTAAAAACAAATAAAGAATGTGGAACACTTTAGATATGTTTAGAGCATGTTTTTTATTATTATTATTGTATAATAAATGCTTTCTTTACTTAGCCTCCTAAAAAATTACCTTGGGTTTCTCCTTTTGATTTTTCCTCATACAAAAAGTATCTACTTACTTGGGAAACTTTATTCATTTTTCTGAAGATGCGTTTGTTAGTCATGAGTACTCTTTTTATAACTTTTGAGACTTTTGACTCTTGGGTCTTGACATTTCACTCTTCAAGAGAATGTGGAAGATTCTCATGTAGGAAAGATAAAAGAGGTCTGTGGCTTCTTCAAAGGGAAATTAAATGTTTCAAAGCAAGTTCACAAAGGAAAGGAAAGCAAAGGGGACTAATGAAAGCAGAACTGGGATGGGTTGGAAGCATTCAACAGTCTTTAAAGGAGATTAAGAGAATAACAAATGCAACTTATTGATGTGGAATCCTTACAGTGCTTTAAAAAAATCAATCATTTTGTTAGTTTTGAATGGCTGAGAAAAGTAAACAGGGTGAGGAAAAGCCAGAGCACAGGATACATTTCCTCCAAAGAAGGATGTACATAAAATATACATCACACAGTACAATGAATCCAAAGCCAGGTGAGGACAAAAGTCAGAGAAGAGCCCAGGTGCCGCGAGGCTCATGTACCCAGTGCCTCCTGCTGCCTTCTAAGGGCACAGCCACAAAGAGCAAAAAGAATTCCTGGGTCATCATTTACTCAAGTGTCTGGTTGTAATGTGCAAGTCACACTGCCTTGAGTCCAGTGATTTCCATCCATTGTATTATCTTTGTGTTCAAATTTAGCATAAAATTAATCTAATTAAAAATAAAACAGAAGTGCGAGTCTGGGAGTGTGATTTTTTTTAAAAAAAGTTTGGCTCTAGATGGACAAAATACCTTTATTTTATTTATTTCTTTTTATGTGGTGCTGAGGAGCAAACCCAGTGCCTTACCCATCCTAGGCAAGTACTCCACCACTGAACTACAGCTGCAGCCCAGTGAGTGCAATTTTTAAGAAAGATTTATTTCATTGTGTACAAAATTGATTTTATGTATTGCCCTTAACTACTTATTAGGACTCTACAGACAAAACTTAAAGTAGATAAAGGAGAGGCATATTCAACACATAAACCTTAATCATTGCCCATTTTTTCCAAATAGATCACTCAGAAGAGTTTTGAAGCCTCAGTCTGAGAAATCTCAAAGGGTAGCCTTTGGGTATTATTTTAATCAATGAATAATGTATGGAAAAAATCTATACCACGTGACTTCTAGAATGTCAGCACTCTATTTCTTTGCTCATAATCTTGTGTATATTTTATGTAATGTCACTACAATATCTTTAGAAAGCAAGTGGCATATAAATTATAAATTAAGCCAAGTGCTTTGATGCACACCTATAATCTCAATGGCTCCGGAGGTGGAGTAGGAGGATCACAAGTTCAAAGCCAATATCAGCAACTTAGTGAGGCCCTAAGCAACTTAGGGAGTCCCTGTCTCAAAATATAAAAGGACAGGGCTGTGGCTCAGTGGTTAAGTGCCCCTGGGTTCAATCCTTGGTTATACATATATAAGTTAATAGGTAGAATAGAGAATTAGAGACCTCATATCAAAGTTTCTCCATTCCCATGCTGTGTGATACTAAGGTACTACCGGATGTCTCTGGGCTCTCACTCATAAAATCCAAAGTTAAGGCTTAAAGTTAAGGTTGAATGTTAAGGCCTAATCTTATGTGCTGCTTAGGTATCTGGTAAAACTGGGAGTACCTTGAAGAACGGAGACACAAGTATCCCTCTATGATCTTCCCCTATAAGTAAAGGCCCCTAGCAAAACAGTCTTCCTAATCAAGAGGAGAAAGATAACTCTTGCCTATACCCCAGAATTTTTCTACCAAGTCAGTCACATTTTCATGTGAGAACCAGGGCTGAGGGCAACCACCACATGGCCCTTCCTGACATAGGTTGACTTCCTTCCCTCAACTTACTTGTGGAGAGCTAGCTCTATGCTACGCCCTTATGACTAGCCATTGTGTGTAAATGGGAAAGGCACAAAGGAAGGAGGAACTATGTGATTGGTTTACTGTTGGTTCCGCCAATGTGCAGCTCGCGGACAGAATTCAGGGGGCTTACGTGCCTTGTCACATGGCCAGCTGTTGCCTACGTGCATTGTCTCTGATTGGCTGAACAGCCCTATAAGTTGAATGCTTGTTCCGCAAATAAATGGGTACCTGCTCTGACTGGACTCCCTAGTATGTCTGATTGTCCTGCCATGCAGGAGGGCTGGGAACAGGCAGCTAGTTGGCTCCAACTCTTCCCAACTTCCATGGCTAGGTGAATGTGGGGGTGCCCCTTCAACCTGCTGGCTCGGGACAGACTGCTACCCCTGTACTTACTAAACATAATGAATAAAGTGCCATAAATCTCATTTTTCCAGGGTCAGGGGTTATGTATTTGGCCACCAACAATATCCTAAGGTAGGAATTATCCCTCACTAATGAGATGAAGAGTTGATTATGAAAGAAATGTCCCATCCAACTTTTTCATTTTGATAGATGAAGGTATATGGCCACCTTCTTTAGACTTACAGAAACCTGGTAGCTGGGTCAGATGTGGTAACACACACCTATATTCCCAGCTACTTGGAAAGCTAAGGCAGAAGAATCTCAAGTTTGAGGTCAACCTGGGCACTTCAGTGAGAACGAGAGAGAGAGAGAGAGAGAGAGAGAGAGAAGAAAAGAAACTTGGTAGCTGGTAGCTCTACTTCTTACAGCTCCCAAGTTATTATAGTCAGTCCATTTCCCACAAGCAAGAGTAAAACCAATACAGATTTTCTTCTAGTATATAACTAGTGTTGAAGGCTTTGTATATGAAACTTGTAGTATGTGTTGTTCTTTTCTTTAGATTATGTGAAGACAGATTACAATTGCTCACTTGGCCAAATGGAATTCTAATTTTTCATACCAGTCTTAAAGGAAGTTTCATATCCATTTATTGTGAAGCTATTTACTATTACTTTCCCTTTGTTACTCCTATGATAAAAACAGAAAAATATGATATACTTAGTCATTGAGGAATAGCAGATATAAATTCCTGTAACAAATAAATTAACCACTTTCTTCATCAAAGGACAGAATGATACCATGGCCACATATGCTCACATATGGCAGATTCCAACATATTTTTATCTAATGATGAGCAGATGTGTTGGGAACAGTAGAGAGGAAGCAGAGGTATCAAAGAAATTTTAGAGATGAATCAGTGGGTTGTAAGGTAGTAGAAAAAAAATCAAACCTTATCCTAGCAGGTATTATTGAGTAGAGGGGGTTTATCTCTACTTTTAACCATGATCTGATGTTTTCATCTCCGTCACTAGAAAAGCTTTGGGAAGGAAGGCAGCTGTTTCATATCCATATCCTTTTCTGTCTGCACTCTCTCAGAAGGCTGCAGATGTGATCTGGACTGACAAAGAAACACCTTATAATCATCCTCATCAAAGACACAGAAATAGCAGAGAAGGAGCTGTGGTATCATGGTGGGTGAGGCAACAGCAACTTGAGGACAGGAAGAACATCATCCAGGTTGCATTCTGCAGGATGATGCCCTGGGGCTGCGCAGTGCAGGTCATGACTTTGGGACAATAAATCTCGCAGCCCAAGTCCAGAATAAGCCATGGTGGAGGCATTTCCTCGGGGTCACTGAATCTTCACAGCAGCCCTCTGTCAGAAGACATTTTTCCTGTTCCTGAGCCTCCTCCTTCTCATTCCCCTCTGAAATATTTCCAACTTTCCTCATTCAGTGTTGGGGAAGATCATAAGGCACAATAACTTTGAACACATTCATATGATTTATTTTTGTATATCTGTGTGCACACATGTGTTCATGTGTGTAGTTTCCTTTATCAATCCTTATTAAATGATATCAGTTTTTTAAAGGGACATTTTTCTTATAAGTATAAACATTTTGCTTTTGTGAGCAAAGGCGGTTTCTGGAAATCAATTTCTTTTTTTTAGTACAAATGAAACCATTCTTCAGCAAGAAGTTCTATGGCTCTTTCATATATAAATAATCCTGTGATCTTTATTAAAAAAATCAATCCCTGTATGTCTTCCATAGCTTTTAATGTTAAAAGTCAAGTATCTTTAAATTAGAGCCATCTACTTCGCCTTGTTTGACCTTAAACAGTGGGTAATTTTCCTGCTATTATTTAGATATGATTCTGGAAATGGGTCAGAGAATTATAGAATTGGAGAACTTCAAAGATCAGGAAGGATCATCTATTAAATTTCTACATTGTACACTATAAGTGCAGTGAAAATCAATGTGGTTAAGTGACTCACCCAAGATCACTCAGTTGATTAACTGTACAGTTTTTGGTTTAGAACTTTCTCCAATATGTGCTTTTTAAATAAACCTTTTCCCTGTCTTTTTGAATGTCTCATTCTCCCCAGATCCTGAACTTACTGTCATTAAAAAAAAAAAAAAAATCACATTGTCAGCTTCGGAACATTTTTTTTTCATCATGTGATGAAAAGCAGGATTTCAACAACACATTCTGACACAACTTAAGAAACTCATTATTGCAACTTTGCCCCACATTTTCACACAGAGGTCACTGTCATTGACAGCTTATGGAAAGTTTCATGTTTTACAAAGAGGCAGAAGATTGGCAGCTCTTCAGCATTTTATTGCTGTTAACTTTTAAAATTATTTGAGTAACACAGTAGTCATTTAACAGTTTTACTCATAAGGAAGAATGGTTAAGTAAAGAGAAAAAGTACTTGCTGACTAAGTATCTTGCATGTGTACCTAAGTGAGTATTATTTTTATTTTAGCAAGAAAGTAGGAGAAATCTGCTTATGTGTCTAATTGTTTTCATTTCTGGACTTTACTCTGGTTTAAAAATAGCTTCACATCAGGTCTGTGGTGATAATCAAGTCACATACATTATTTTACTATGAGTTATATCAAATTATGCTCAAATTTACTTTTAGTAGCAAAGATTAAATTAAGTGAAGCAGAACTTTGGTAGCTCTTTTTCATTTATTGATTGTTTGAGTGGTTGATGGACTGATTCAGAAAATGGATACTGAGTTCCAGTGATGAGCTAAAAGCTGCATTAAGAATCTGGAGAAAGAATTACACTCAAGGACTTCAAAGTAGGTTCACATACTACTCTTTTCTGCCATGGGAGCAAAGAAGAAGAAATGACACCTGGGTCTAAGCCTCAGAAACACGGACTTGTGCATGTGCAGACTGGGAAGCAACATATGCTTTGCTCCTTTCTCTTCTGACTGCTTCCTATAGCCAAACCATTTCCTACAAAGTCACTGCTAATTATTCCATATATCTGTGCTATCACTCTTTGTGCTTAGCATAATTGTTGGCTTGTATCATCCAGTTGATACTTGCTTAAAGAAACTTTTACAAATATTATTAACTACATAAATACATTTTCTTAACATAAACATGAAAACTGCTTTGAAAGAGAGAAACTGTGTTAGCTGGGCTTGGTGGCTCACGCTTGTAATCCCAGCACTTTGGGAGGCTGAGACAGGAGAATAGCGAGTTCGAAACCAGCCTCAGCAATGGCGAGGTGCTAAGCAACTCAGTGAGACCCTTCTCTACATAAAACACAAAATAGGACTGGAGATGTGGCTCAGTGGATGAGTGCTCCTGAGTTCAATCCCTGGTGCCAAAAGAGAGAGATAGAGAGAGAAACTGTGTTTAACATGAGGCTTCTTTTAAGTTGTCTAACAATGTCCTTTGGGCTTTCAGGTATCAAAATTTATTTGTTGAATGGTTTAAACTATACCAGCAAATATTTATACATTTATTTCTGCTTAGCCTAAACTTTATGGTCCTCTTTTTTTGGAAGGGAGGTGTGCCAGGGATTGAACTTAGGGGTACTCAAATATACTAAGCCATATCCCTAGCCATATTTTGTATTTTATTTACAGACAGGGTCTCACTGAGTTGCTTAGTGCCTCTCTGTTGCTGAGGCTGGCTTTGAACTCATGATCCTCCTGCCTCAGCCTCCCAAGCTGCTGGGATTACAGGCATGTGCCACCATGGTCCCTCTGATGAACCCAGCCTAATTCTATTTTAAAACTGGGAGCCATCTCGACCCGAGGTCATAAAAAGTTTATTTCTGTTTTACTTGCTTGGACTATGTCTGGTTTTGACTAAAAACTATCTTCCGTGAAATCTCAGCTTTGACTAAGTTAATCATGTCTGGCTTTGAACTGAGCCATGAAAATCATTAATTTGCTATCCACTTCTGTATTAGTCTTTCCAGAACACTGCCAGTTGTAAATTCCTAAAATACCTACCTTTGTAACTCTTTATGTTATAAAAACCTCCCTGCTCTTGAACAAAGTGCTTCACTTTGGCCCTGCTTTTGGGTGAGGAAGCTGCTGATCAGCTCTTTTGTGTACAAAATGTGAACTTGATTAATTTCATTTTAAAAAAAGTTAGTGGTCTTTTCTTTGCATCCTGGGTTCACCATTTTGAAGGCCCCAACAAGATCCAAACCACCAAAATTCTAAAGCTGGACTTGTAGGCCAAAGTGCTGCCTCGGGGGATGTGTACCTTGAGACGTGCACCTTGAGACGTTCCAAGGCCCTGAGATGTACCTTTGGTTTATCGGATTGCTGGAGTGAATTGCCATACTAAAAAAATTAGCAAGCATTTAGTGGAAGAGGCCTCCACAGGTATATGGTGGCCCTATAACATCTGACATTAAATTTTAAAAGAGATCTCTAGTGGGGACAGTGAGATGTCTGATGAGACACATCACCTCTTATCTGGGGCAGTAACGAGGTGTTGCACTGTCCTCTGGTACTGGTTTGATGGAATTCCTTTTAGAGACAGTGAGATGTCTGATGAGGCTCATATGAACACCTGTCCAGAGCATCAGCAAGACATTGCACTGCTTTCTGGGTTTTGGTGCCTGGTTTTTGATCACTTGTGTCTCATTCTGTGTTTTATATGATTTTTGTTTTCTTCTACCTTTTTGTTGTATGTTTTCTCTGGTATAGACTTAAGATAATTAAACAACAAAATAGGTAATAAGGCAAATAAGCATGACACCCCTTTGATCTGCGTTTTAAGAAATTTTGAAAAACTTTACCCCCCTTTCATTAAGCATGACTGCATGGTTCTGTGAGTGTGTTTTGCTTGGCACCTGCAGACATTGTGCAACCAGCGACATTCAAGCTGGCTGCTCATCCTACAGTTGCTGGGGCTCCTTCCTCTCAGGCTCAATGCTGCCTCGCTGCCAGGTCTAGCATTGTGCCACTTCCTGGCTTAGTGTCTGTGAGTTATTGCCTTCTTGCAGCCTGACCGTCCCTCATTACCTCCCCCCTTGTCCTCAGATTATCTATGGAAGAAGATTTAATCTTCTTGTCACTGAGAAATAGCCCTGGAGTGGTCACACAAAAAAATGTACCTACTTAACAGCCAATAGCTCATCTCAATAAGGAGCTTAACATAGTAGATTTGTTCTCAAAAGTAATAAAAATTAAGGTATAATTTTTGACATCCAAACCTTTCTAACTACCAACTTAAAAAATGATTAAAATGCCTTAGGCATAAGGTTTCTGCTCAGAACAGCAGTTGCCCCCAGCTCCTTCCAGATGTCAGCCAGGATGTACTTTAAAATGTAAGTAAAAGAAGCTTGTAGGCTCAATAGACCAGTCTAAAACCCCCTTCCCTCAAAAAAATGTCTTTTAATTTGTCTAGCCTGAACCAAAACTATATGGTATCTTGGTTTTGATAATAAAAATAAATAAATTAGATTTTACTCAGATGTGCTTGTTAGACATATAATTAATTTACAGTTAAAATGCTAACTGTTAAATTTAACATAAAGTACTTTTAACTCCTTTAAACTCCATAAGATAACATTATTGATGTTTTCATAAATGGTAAATAAGAAAGGATTTAAAATTATTTTGTCATCACTAAAAACAAGGTTTTTAAGTTTATAGTCCCAGCAGGTATAATTTTATATGCTGGAATATCGTGTTTTTATAAAATGGTAAACATATGTAATTCTATATACAAAGGTTTATAAAAGATTTCTATATATAAAAGCCCAAAAGTTTCAACTGTTTCAATTAAAATACTGTAAATAACATAAAATATTTCTTCTCATAAAATTCAAAAATTTATAAGAATTATTTCAAAATGTAAAGAAAAAATTCATAGATCAAAATTAAAAGGTCCTAGGCATAAAAATTGTATTGAGTAAAAGAATATATTTCTCAGTAAAATAGTCTTTACATAATAACCAAAGGGTTTAAGTGAATAATGAAAAATGTTTGTGTAAGTAATGAAATGGTCTGTGTAAATAATTAAGTTGATTTTACAAAGATTGTTTCAAAATTTAAACAAAAGAATTAATAGATAAAAATAAAAATTACAAGGTTCTAGATATAAAAACTGTATTTAGTGTTTTTGAGTAAAAATGTTTTTCTGGGTAAAAAAATTCTTTATATAATAAAATAATTAAGAAGGTTTAAGTAAGTCATGAAAACTTTCTAAGTAAGTAATGAAAAAGGTCTAAGTAAGAGACAAGAGAGTCTAAATAAAGGATAAATTTCAAAAAGTTTGTGTTTATGATTAAATCAACTATAATTAACACAAATTTATTGAAAATTTAATGTACTGGTATAAAACAAAGTCTAAAACATTGTTCTACTCTTATCAAGATAATTTGCTTGTCTTTGTCAGGTTTTATCACTTGAGAAAACTAAGTCTCAAAAAATTAACATTTATACAACTGTGATTAAACAGCAACTGGTATTTTAGGGTATTGTACTATGTTGCAGAGTCTATATTTTTCTTTAAAAGCTACAAATTCCATTTAAATAAATAAAGTAAATATCTATGAAGTTATAAAAAATTAAAGCCCATCACCCTTACTTTAAAACTGCTAGATATTTAAGATCAAGACTTAAAAATTAAAGTTAAATTAAAAGGGCCAATTAAAAAAACAGTATTTGCCTCTTGCCCTCAGAGTCAGCCTAAATCCAGGGGACAAGGAAACTTCTCTAATGAGCTTTACAATCCTGGGCCACATAACCTCCCAATTGGGAGGATTAATGATACCATTAAAAAACTAAAAGCCAATAAGTGCCCTTGCTATAACAAATAGGATTATTTTCAAAAAGAAAAGAAGAAAAAAAAAAGACATCCTGATGGTTTCAAGGGAAGTGACATGGTCAGCGAGTCCTAAACCCATCCTAGTGCAAATGTCACTAGCAGAGCTAAAAAGCTGCTCTCAAGTTACCCAAGAATGATTCCCATGAAAACTCAGCTGACTCTTAACCATAGATAGAAACAAAAATCAACTTGACCTGCTTCATCTTAAACAGCTAGAAAAAATGTTAAACCAAAACACAGCCATTCCTGGACACTTAAAAAAATAATTTAATGTAACTTAACATACACTTGTATTAGCCTCCCAAAACAAATAAGACTGGAGGCTACAAAGAAGAGATGCTTAGGCACAAATGTGTGATAACTATCAAACAAAAGAACTTAATTTGTATCTTTCTTCTATTAGTCATTGTCCCATACATTATTAACTATGTGCTCCGGTTTATTGGTCTACAACTTAATTCTATTATGCATCATCAACAATATTAGCTTATATGATAGACAATGCTGATTGCTTCCTATCAAAGATTTAAAAGAGACACATAAGACAAGGGGAAAATTATAAACCCAGCCAAATTCTATTTTAAGATTGGGAGCCATCTCTATCTGAGGTCATAAAGTTTTTTTTCTGTTTTACTTGTTTGGACTGTGTCTAGCTTTGACTAAAAACTGCCCTTCATGAAATCTCAGCTTTGACTAAGTTAATCATGTCTGTGTTTTACTAAAGCCATGTAAATCATTAATACACTATCTGCTTCTGTATTATGCTTGCCAGAACACTGCCAGCTGTAATTCCTAAAATACCTACCTTTGTAACTCTTTGTGTTATAAAAACCTCCCTGCTCTTGAACCAAGTGCTGCACTCTGGCCCTGCTTTTGAGTGAGGTAGCTACTGATCAGCTCTCTTGTGTACACAATATAAACTTGATTAATTTGATTTAAAATTAAAGTTGGTGGTTTTTTTTGTTTTTCATCCTGCATTTAACACCTCTTTTTGACTTCCTCTTTGAAACCTTTCTGAAATTTTTTTTTGGTACTGGAGATTAAACTCAGGGGCACTCAACCACTGAGCCACATTCCCAGCCCTATTTTGTGTTTTATGTAGAGACAGGGTCTCACTGAGTTGCTTAGCACCTCGCCATTGCTGAGGCTGGTTTTGAATTCACTATTCTCCTGTCTCAGCCTCCCTAAGTGCTGGGATTACAGGCTTGCACCACCACACCCGGCTCTTTCTGAAATTTTTTACCACTCACTTTTCTCATTTTACTCTACCTAATAAAACTTCAACTAAAAGTTTATGTGAGCTAGAATTTAATAGGTATAGGCTGTGTAGATGGGGCTTTGCTCTCCTTTATGCATCTCTAGACCTCCTTAAGCAACAGTTAACTAAGCTGTGGTCTTCTCCTGGCAAAAGGCAGGAAACCATCAAAGACCAAGACCAATCAAAAAAGAACAATGCCAATTTTTATTCACAACGTATCTTTTTAACTCACTGGACAAAGTAAATCACACAGTCAAGCCCAAAGACTCTAGTGGTAGAAAAGCAAATTCTTCCTCCAATGAAGTTACTCAGGCTTATGGATTAATAATTCTGTAGCTTAAATATGAATGAGTGCCTGCATAAGTTCAGTATGCAATCATAAATAAACCTAACTATAACTCTGTGCCTGTGTTGAACAGAAAGTGAAACAGGGCTTTTCCTTTTCAGGGGTTACCTTGGAGACTTTCAGAAAACCTCCAAAGCTGCTTACAGGTCCTCTTTGCATTCGAGAGCATGAATCTCAAACAGGCACTGAGAGTTCATTTTTCCACTCTCCTGAAAACAATTATTTTATGCATTTCCTTTCCTCTTCAGATGTGTTTATAGTTTGTCATTCTCTACAAGAATATAATCTAATTACATAGAAAAGTGTGTTTCAAGATTTTGAGCACTGAATTATCCCAAGGGCTTTGAGCAGTGTCTGGTATACAGTAAGTGTTCTATACACATTTTAAATTGATATAAATTATCCTAATTTTAATTAAAGAATTAGCATAGTAACAATATAACATGTACCTTGATAGAATTTGAAATCATATTAGTAATGAGGCTTTTCTTTTAAATAATGCAAATTCAGAATCCAACACATAATCAACCTTGAATAAAATAGGCACTCAGTAATTGTTTATTCAATAAAATAATTGAATGCAATATGTCAAATACTATTCAAAGCTAGTAGAAGACATGCTCTGATATTTATTTGCTGTGAATTTATATATTTTTTCAACTAAAGTAAACCAAACTTGAAAATGTGTTCATTATAAGGTATTATTTATTCATTTATTTATTAATTTTGGTACTGGAGATTTAACCAAGGGCATATTGCCACTGAGCCACAGCCCCAGTTATTTTTATTTTTTTAATTTTAAGACAGATATTACTAAGTACTTGGGGCCTCTCTAAGTTGCTGAGGCTGGCCTCAAACTTGTGAAACTGTCTCAGCCTCCTGAGTCACTGGAATCACAGGTGTGCGCCACTTTGCCCAGATATTATAAGATGTTATTTATAAGAAAACCAGTAGGTTGTTTTAAAAGCAGCAGATAGTATGCATACAATAACTTTGTAGCTGTTCTGTATTATGTAACTTGTTTTTGTCTACCAAAGGAAACTATCACCAAAGCCAAATATAAAATATAGAAACACAGCCCATATTTTCTTTGTATTTTTGTAAATTATGTTGGCCTGTCAATACCAGTAAATATCTTTACAAAAAGCCTATTTATATGTGTATTAACAACATATTAAGAGCTAAGTCACAATAGTTATTTAATTTAGAAATATGGAATAAGGTAGAACCAGAATTTACATTTGCTCTATTTATGTTTATTCATTTCTCTATTATTGATTATCAAACCCAGGATATGTTTGAAATACATATATATACACACATATATGTATGAATATATATGTACACACATATATGTATGTATATACACACACACACAAACACACACACACACACTCATACACACACTTTACCCTTTACCACTGAGCCACATTTCTAGCCCTTTATTATGTTTTAAATTTTGAGACAGAGTCTTGCTGAACTGCTTAAGGCCTCACTAAATTGCTAAGGCTGGCTTTGAACTTGTTATCCACCTGCCTCAGCCTCCTGAGTCTATGAGATTACAGGCATATACCACCACACCTGACTGTTTGCTCTACATTTGATGATTGCTCACCTTATTTAATTGATTCAAGAAAAAAAAAACTGGAAAGAGTATTCAATGAACAGAATAGTTTGCTGATAATTTTTTGGGCCGCATTTCACTAATTATAATAACCATTAATATATTTCAATAATCACTAATGATAATGTAGAATTGAGAATGGGTGTAGTTGGCAAAGTGGGTTTGTTTTTGATGTACCATTGTCCTTCCTTTTAATGTTTGCAACAACATTTAATTCAAGTCATTTTTTTTATATATTTCTTAATGGCTGATATGATTTTAATTAATGTGCAAAAGTTGTAGTTAGTAGAAGGATCTTTTTACATTAATAGTCAAAACATAAAGGCAACAGTTAGTTTTAAAGGGTTAAGATTCTTTAATGTGTAGTACTATGTCTAGGGAAAACAGTACATGAGATTTGAATTTTTATGGAGCTTTTTTAGCTTTCCTATTAATGTACTCAAACCATGAAATTTATCATTATTATAATTACTATTATTAACTGAGTAACACAGCAAGCAATCTGATGGCAGTAAATTAGCAGATCACTGACTTAAACATGTTTATTCTCTGTCTAATTTTTATCCAACACAAGTGTGAGTAAATGAATCAGATGTGATCTAGTCCTTAAAAGAAGTCACTATCGGGGCTGGGTTATGGTTCAGTGGTAGCGTGCTCGCCTAGCACGTGGGAGGCACTGGGTTCGATCCTCAGCACCACATAAAAATTAAAAAAAAAAAAAAAAGATATTATGTCCACCTACAACTAAAAAATAAATATTTTTTTAAAAAGTCACTATCTAAAGGAAGAAGACAAATGTTTACATTATTTAAGTCATACTTTAGTATGATAAGTCTGATGATAAAGGCCTCAGACAACACTAAGCAGGTGCTAACTTTCTGCTCTTCCTAACATTCATTGGAGTCCTAGTACTACATGGGGAATTCAAGCTGCACCATGTCCCATGTGTTTAAGATTACTAAACATATACAAAGCCCAACTGCAGCTCTATCACAAAATAAATCACAGCTAGAAAATAGATTAATCTAACTTCTGTATTTTAATGATGATTAAACAGAAGGCAAAGAAGTTACAGTATTTAGCTAATGTCATGCAGAAATTTTAAAATTAATCCTGGACTAGAACTCACAGCTCCTGCTATTACTTTTATTCACTTGTAATAGACACCACTGTACCTTGTTTGTGTCACAATTCTCTTATGAAACTCAGGGAAATACTGATTATTTCAGACAAATATGTCAATCCTCCCCCTTTTTTCCCCTGTGGTGTGGCAGAAAGTCTATACAAAGAGACCCTTGGGAAATATTTTGTCAGTAATTAAAGAGAAACAATAAAAGAAACAAATTTTCTTTTACTGAGATTCATCCTCCCTGCCTGTGATGCCTACAACTTTAATAAACATCTTCTGATCAAGAGAACTAAGCTGCCACATGGATAATAAAGAAAAGAAAGGTGACAAAGTCCCAGGTCCTTTACAGTGTCAATGGGATATTGATTTAAGCAATTTTGGTGTTGCTTTTACTTGGGACTTTTTAAGTGACATGATTTGTCTTCTCTATTGCTAAAATCAAATGAATCAGAATGTAGTGTTGCTGCAGCTAGCTCATGCCAACTCATCACTCCAATCCATAGGTAACAGCAATATAAAAATAGCATTAAAATGGAAACTGCTTATAAATCACCATGTGCTTGTGTTAATTGTTCTTACTAAAACATATAAATTTCTGTTTTTTTAAATATTAAAATTTGAGATAAATATTCCTTTATGAACATTTCAAGACATAATGCAAATAGATTTCTCATACTCTATTTGCAGATAGATATTTTTGCACTTAGTTTTTCCCATTATGCAAAAATATAGTTAGTACATTATCACAACCAGTCTTTTGAAACTGATACAGTCAATATTGATACAGAATATTTTCACCATCAGCTTTCCTCCACTATATCTACCTCCATTTTCTCACTCCTAATGACCACTAAACTCTTCTCCATGTCTGTAATTTTATGGAAGAATGTTACCAATTTTTTTTTTATATGTGGTCTTCAGCTGCATTTATTTATTTGTTTGTTTATGTATTCATTCTACTTAGGTATACATGATAGCAGAATGCATTTTGATTCATTGTACACAGAGGGAATATAACTTTTCATTTCTCTGGCTGTATGTGATGTAGAATCACAACATACTGTAGTCATACATGAAGCCAAGAGGTTATACAGAACTTAAACAGATCAATTTCAAGTAAGGACATAGAAGATGCCATCAAGAGCCTGCCAACCAAGAAAAGCCCAGGACCAAATGGATTCTCAGCCGAGTTCTACAAGAGCTTCAAAGAAGAATTAATACCAATACTCCTCAAACTGTTTCATGAAATAGAAAAGGAGGGAACCCTTCCAAACTCATTCTATGAGGTGAGTATCACCCTGGTTCCAAAACCAGGCAGAAACACATCAAAGAAAGAAAATTTCTGAACAACAGTCCTGATGAACATATATGCAAAAATTCTCAATAAAATTTTGGCAAATAGCATAAAAAACATATTAAAAAATAGCACACCATGATCAAGTGGAGTTCATTCCAGGAATGCAAGGTTAGTTCAACATATGGAAATAAATTACATAATCCATTACATCAATAGACTTAAAAATAAGAGTCATGATTTTATCAATTGATGCATAGAAAGATTTTGAAAAAATACAGCACCCTTTTATGTTCAAATCACTAGAAAAACTAGGGATAGTAGGAACATACAACATTGTAAAACCTATCTGTGCTAAACCCAAGACCAACATCATCCTAAATGGAGAAAAATTGGAAGTATTCCCTCTAAAAGTGGGAACAAGACAGGGATGCCCTCTTTCACCAACGCTATTCAACATAGTCCTTGAAACATTAGCCAGACCAAAATTGATATTATGATCCATAACCATTTAGGATTGATCTTTTCTACCCAAAAAAATTTCTTAAGGTTTTATGAAAGTTGTCATGTATACAAGTGTCTTGCTCTTAATTGCTGAGTAATATTCAATAGTAAGGGATAACCCTGGCTTATTAACCACTCACTTACTAAATGGTGTCTGGGTTGTTTTTATTGGGGGCTACTACAAATGAGGATACTATAAATGTTCTTGTATAGATTTCTGAGAACATACAATTTTTACTTCCCTGGGTACATATCTGGAAGTTCAATTTCTGGGTTAGAATGTTAGTTGAATATTTAGTTGATAAAAGAATAAAAGTAAACCACCAAACACTCCCACTAAAATGTATGTGCATTTTCATTTTCTCAATCTTCTCAAGAATTAGCATTGGTATTGTGTTATATTTTAACCTTTCCAATTTCAATAATTGGCATTGGTATTGTGTATTGGAATAATATTTCCTTGTGGTTTTAATTTGCATTTTTCTGATGACTAAGTGGCTAATTATTTGATGTGCTCCTTTGTCCTTTTTGCATGCCCTTGAATGTAATGTCTTTTCAAATCTTTTCTTATCCATGTTTAATTGTGTTGTTCATTTTTACAATTGAGTTTAGAGAGTTCTTTATATATTCTACACAGAGATTGTTGAAAATGTAGTTTGCAAATAATATTTTCTCCCAATCAATGTTTTGTATATTTGTATAACTCACATGGATTTAATCAAAATTAAAGTTTTTAATTGATTACAATTTGTAAGTTTTCCCTTTTTTGAATTGTGCTTTCATTGTCAATTCTAAAATATTTTTTCCCAATCTTAGATCTAGAAGATTCCTCCTTTGAATCCTTTCTTACTATTAAAATTTTACCTTGCACAATTGAGTGCATAATCCATTTCAATTGTCATTTTTAATATATTTTATAAAGTTACATACATTTTTCAAATAAGTGCTTAAGGTATACTTAAATTGGTCAAGGAATAGAAAGTTAAAAAATTCTCAAGACTAGGAAAGTAAAATATTAGTATAAAAGATTATGAAATGTGAAATGAAACTTGTAGATTATATATTCAGATAATTATCTTAATATGATTGTAAAATATGCTATGTGTGTAAACACATAGAAAATAGTAATGCCATATTAAGACTTTAAATATTTTTCATGTAAGGTGTGAGATTTATATGACTAAGGATTTCCCTCCTCTGAATCCCCCAAGAAATCCCACTTCTCAAGCACTGTTTGTTGAATAGAGCATACTTCTTACAAAGTATTATTTTGCATGTTTATCAAATGTCATATTGTGGCTATATTTCTTATGAAAGATCACAACTCTTCAACTTGCTAAAAGCAATTGAGAATAAAAAAAAATAATAAATGGAAGAATCAGCCTACAGTTTCAAAATGTTTTTTATGGCAGCAGTAATCAACAGTATGATCTATGCAAAGAGATAAGCAATAAGGAATATATAAAAACACAAGCTTTCATGATTTTTTTCTCTTGGTCTTTTTTTAGAGGCTTAATTGCTAAATGTGTTGATACGCATTTACTAGCTTTTATTCTACCTGTGGTTTACTCCATTTTTGAATGTATGGGTTTAGATTCTTCAACAAATTTGGAATTTTTAATTTCCATTTCAGCTAAACATTTTTCTTTTCTTCCAGAAATGAAAATAGACAAATGTCAGGTCTTAATGTCCCTAAGACACTAACGATTTTATTTTTCAGTCTATGTTCTCTTAGTTTAGAATGGGTTAATTGTATTGCTGTGTCCTCAAGTTCACTGATTCTGTCCTTTATCATTTCCACTGTACCGTTGAATCTATCAGCATGTTTTATTTTTAAATTCCTGTTATTGTATTTTTTAAATCTGCAATCTCATTTGGCTCATTTTCATGTTTTATTATTTTTATTTTCTCTTCCAATGTAAAAAAAGTTAATTTGTTTTTAATTCAAAAACATATTTTAGAGCTGTTTTAGATGCATAGAAAAATTTAAAGATACAAAGATTTTCCATATTCCCCCAAACATGAATAGCCTCCCCCATTATAAACATTCCCACTGGAGTGGCACATTTGTTATCACTGATGAACCTAAACTGGCATATCACAATCACCCAAAGCCCATAGTTTACATGCATGCTTATTCTTGGTGGTATATTTTGAGTTTGGAAAAAAGTCTGATAATATGTATCCATCATTAATAATATCATACAAAATAGTTTTAGTAACATAAAAGTCTACTGTGCTTCTTCCTGTCCTTAAAATTCTGGCATTCAATGATCTTTTTTGGTGTTTCCGTACTTTTTCCGTTTCTAGAATACCATGTTTTTGCAATCAAACAGTATGTAGTCTTTTCAGATTGGCTATATCTGATATTATTAATTCATGTGCTTTTTTTTCTAAGCCCAGCTAGAGAGATTTCAATTTAATTGATCTTTTCAATGAGCTGCCTTTTGGCTTTGTTGATCTTTTCATTTCATTCCTATTTTCACTTTCATTGATTTTTGTACTAATTTTTATTTCTTCTACTTTGGATTTAAGTGGCTCTTTTGTTTTTTTGTTCTAGTTGCCTGAGGTAGAAGCAGAGATGATTGATTTTAGATATTTCTTTTTTTTCTCCTTAATATATACATTCTATAGTGTATGTTTCTCATGGATTTTCAATTTAATTTCATTGTGATCTGAGAGGAGACACAGAACTTGAACTTTGTACCCTCTGAAGCTGCAAGGAGTATATTTCTGCTGTTTATAAATTTTTCTGATTATGGCGATTGCTGTAGCAGCCTGAACATACTAACACAACAGATGTAGTCTGTTTGTTTGCTTTGTCCTTTATCTTGCTTAATATTCTCTGAATTTCTTGGAAGTGTGGTTTGGTATTTGACATTAATTTGGGGGAAAATCTGTTATTATTTTGTCTTCTTTTTTCATTTATCTCCCCTGGTTTTCCCACTACACATGTTACACCTTCTTCATTATCCCACAACCCATGGGTATTCTCTTCTGCTTTTCTTAGTCTTCACTCTCCTTAATTTTCAGTTTTTAAAATTTCTATTGATATATTCTCAAGTTCAGAGATTCTTTTCTCAGTGATTTACTCATCAAAGGCATTCTTTATTTCTGTTAGGGTGTTTTTGATCTATGGCATTTCCGTTTAGTTCTTTCTCAGTATTTGTCTGATTACCTTGCACATCTGTTCTTGTTTGCTATCTCTGTTTTCCATTAGATCCCTTAACATATTAAGAATAGATATTTTAAATACCTACTCTGATAAATTTAATCTCTGCCACGTCTGAGTCTCTTTCTTCAAATTACGTGTTTTATCACTTGGTGTGTCTTGCAATGTTTTTTTTTTTTTTTTTTTCTTGTCTGTTAGACATGATGATGTACAGGTAAAAGGAATTGTTATACATTGGCTTTAGTAATGTGGTGATATAGTGCAAGGAGCAGGTAAACATTCATTGTTCTTCCATTAGGACCACGACTCAGGTGAGCCTATACCTCGGACTACAAACTTCACAAATGTTTCTCAGTTAAATTTTTTTTCTCTGTCTCCTTTCTGTGTGACAAGAAGGCCAGAAAAGGTTGCTGTTGGAAATTTCCTTCTTCCACGTTAAAAACTGGAGCTACCTTTTTTCCAGCTCAGCTGGACTCTGATATTATTGCAGAGGCTTAGGGTCTGGATAATTAGTTTCCCCTGAGGGAAGACCCTATTAAGACCTAGTAGGAAAAGAGCAGTCTGGAATATTTAAAGGTGGCTCATTTTCCTCTCCTTCCACTGGGACCAGAGATGGTACCAGTGTTGAGAATAAATCAGGATCAGAGTCCCTGCTCCCTAGTGTTTAAAATTGAACATCCGAGAAATGCTGAGGCAAGCACAGAAAAGAAATTTTATTTAAAGGATAGAACAGAGAGAGGGAAAGAGAGAGACACTCCTCCACAGAGTCCAAAGAGGAGGGGATATAAAACTGGTGCCTGAGGGAGTGGGGGTGTCCTGCCCTTTTATAGAATTTAGAATTCATGTGTTCTCATGCCTGTTCCTCTAATTGAGCCTATGTGACCCAAAAGGTGGAGTAATCCAAGGGTGGGAAAAGAGACATCCAGGGGTACAGGCAGAAAGAGAGCCCACCAGGGACTACTCATTAACAAATTTTCAGGGAGCAAAAATTCCCTGTAGGCAGGCAACCTTGGTGCGGGGGTCAAAGTCCGTCCTGAGCCAGCGGGTCGAAGGGGCACCCCCACATTCACCTAGCAGTGGAAGTTGGGAAGAGTTGAAGCTGACTAGCCATTTGTTCCCAGCCCTGCCCTCTGAAGCCTTTCCGCTGCAGGACAATTAGACACTGCTAGGCTGTACAGTCAGAGCAGGCAGCTGTTTATTTGCAGAACAAGCATTCAACTTATAGGGCCGTTCAGCCAATCAGAGACAATGCACGTAGGCAACAGCTATCCATGTGGCAAGGCACGTAAGCCCCCTGAATTCTGTCCAGGAGCTGCACGTTCGCAGAACCAACAGTAAACCAATCACATAGTTCCTCCTTCCTTTGTGCCTTTCTCATTTACACACAATGGCTAGTCATAAGGGCGTAGCATAGAGCTAGCTCCCCACAAGTCCCCCTTTTTTGTTTTGTATTGTCCACTTTAGGAATGTGCCTGACTTAGGTTGCCGCCCTCTTTCAGGGGGTCTTATCCATCATTGGCTACCATTCCAGCCTCATGGTGGGCCCATACCTTAAGGCCTTTGGATTTCCTGCAAGGCCACATAGACCCAGTGGTCTTGAGGGGTTTGAGGGTGTTCTTCAAGCACTTGTGCTAGCATTGTGATCTTGTTTTGGAGCTGGGCTTGTGTTTCCAGTGCCTGGTTAATGAAAGGCAACAGAAGAAGGATGAGACCATCAATGCCCAATAGGGCTACATTTGGAAGGGGCTTGTGTGTTTTTGCCACATGGCAGTAAAAAATTGGGCAGAAGGCAAAGTTTCCACCTTTGTATGGTTAAGCTTAACAATCGAGGACAACAATTGGGAGGACAAATTTAACATCTTATCATTTTAGGGTCCCCTGATGTAGGTGGAGTAATTTTTTATCATTTGAGTAGCATTAGCATTTGAGTAGCATTAATTTCCAGAAAGGATTGACAGAGGTGAACATAGAGGGAATTACAGTCAATTGTTCTGACAGAATGTCCATCTCTTGCTGGAGGATCAATACCCCCAGCGAGGTGATTGCTGAGAGTCAAATGTTGTTCTTGCCATGAATGACTTCTTGGACTTCTGGGCAGTTTGAGTAGCTTGTGTGATCACGATGGCAGCAGTGGTTGCAGCAGCGGCGGATGAAGTGATCACAGCAGCAGTGATTCTAAAGTCCCTCTGTTAAGGCTGGGTGCCATTGTAGAATTGGAGGCTCTGTCACAATTCCAGTTAGCACCAGGCAAGCAGTCCACCATGGTCATTTACATGGGCTCATTCCTGTAAATTAAGGAGAGAAATTGCCCCTCAAGAGTAGATGCTCTTGGGTTATCAATTTGTTCAGGGTGGCAATATTTAAGGTTTCTAGTGGATAACCAAATAGGACTCGATTCGCCTATTGGGAAAACACATCCAAAGCCTCGACCTGCACTTATAAGGGGGTCGGGTCTATGCCAACATCCTGTTATAAGGCGTCTGATTGGACCAATGTCTTTGGAAAGCCGCTAAGGGCTGTTCTTTTGAAAAATTTAAAATATTTAATATGAGCATAGCCATTCGTAGCTGATCATGAGGGTTGGGTCCCCCTTTTTGTTTTTGTAATTGATCCTTTGTAGTTTTATTATGTCACTCTACAATGGCTTGTCTTCTTGGGTTGTATGGAATTAAGGACAGTAGCATATAATGAGCAGTATAGCCATTGCTCCATCTAGGAGGGCGAGGTGTCCAGAGCTTCCTTGAGAGCCAAAACCATTAGGGGTGAGAGAGAGAGAGATATAATAACTAGTGGTTTAAATATTGAGAAGAAAACATGAAAAGTATTTACATGGATCAGTTTCTTTATATAATGCTATAACATGAGAAACACCCAAAACCAAATAGAGTTTTATTATCAAGGTGCAAACCCAGTAAGAGAAAATAACAACAAAACACTATAAAAGGTACAAAGAATGTGTGGCTATAGGAAACCTTAGTGTAAATTGCAGTATATAATTTGGCCTATGTAGAGTATAAATTTTTTATTGAAGTTAGAATTTTTTAATAAAACAGTGCTTATTAGAAGTATTTTAACATGAATCAGATATATAATCTAAAGGTAGAAACTTTAAAAAACATTAACAGCATTAAGCCAGTGTCATTCATTTGTATTTCCATTTTGTTTTTGTTTTAAAAGTTGCTGTTCTGACTCAAGGAAAATCTCTAAGGCCAACATTCTTAAAAGTATTATTTATTTTTGTTAGATTTATATTTAGTCTTTAGGAAGTGATTTAGGTTGGCAATGCAGCTCAAATTAGTGAGAGAAATTATCATTCCAATGATAGTTACAGACATAGACATTTTAATGTGCAATTATTTATATTATTTTTTATTGACTTGGAGGTATATAATTTGTTCTCCCCAAATAATCATAAAAACCTTGTATATATGGCTGTGTATTAATATTTTTTAAAAATTTAGGCATACCTCTGTGTAGAAGCTGGAAAGAATACTTGATGTGTTAACTATACATGCTGAAATATTTTATCATAATGATCAGAAACTTCCTTAGTGGTAGAAATTCACTTATTGAAGTTCTTATCCTGGCATGTGAGCCCTGTTGCCGAGGTTGCAAGGCAGGGAAGAGAGAGTAGCCATTTGTCATGGGAAGAGTTTGTCCCTGATGGAGCTGCATTGTAGCCAGGGGGTTGTGACATTAGGAAGGAGTTGGATCTGTGTTTCCTTCACCTGTAAAATTCTTTTCCCTTAGAGAGTATGCGGTGGCCAGAGAGAGGCCTTTGAGTCACCTTTATTGCCTTAGGCTTTTCCAGCCATCTGGGAGCTGGCTGTGGTGCTTTGTGGCAGTGGAAAGTCGCCTGCCAGCTAGTTGCCAGTCGCCGTCCTGACAGAGCAGTCCCCTGTCAGTCCTGCCTGACAGTCCGCAGATTGTGAGAAGAAGGAGGAGAATGTACATCTGTGCAGCGAATGCTGTGGATCCGCTGAAGAGATTCTGGACCTCCTGCAGGTAGGGGCTGCGGCCCCACACTTGGAAACATGTTGGAGGAAGGACAAGTGACCTGAAAGTATTAACATTTGATTTCCTTTGAATCAGCTCCCATTTTACTGACCCAATTATTCATTACCTACACTGTCTTTTTGCCCACTGGCCTCACTACCAGAAGCAGGAACAGATTTTTTTCTAATATTTACTTTGGAAATTTGCTACAGCTCCTGAAGACAAATTTAACAGTATTGTAGAGATGCCCAACCTCCACAACAGAGTGTGTCTGGAGTTTTTAATTCTCAGACTTATCAACATTGACCCTTGAGTAATTTGTCTATTGAAGTTCAGGTTTTTCACTCCCAGTACCCATTCCTTAGGCAGTTTCCATTAACAAATCTTGGCTTCTCTGTTCTGGTACGTCATACCTTTCTGTATTAGACTGTCTGTCTTTCCAACCTTAAAGGCAATAACTTGACCGGTGAACTCAGCTCTTCTAGAAATTTGAGAATTGTTGATTTTTCAATTTGTCCAACTTTCTTCTTGTGTTAAGACGAAGTGGTAACCCCCAAACTCTTTGCATGCAGAACTAGAAGCTGGGAATCCAAGGTTCATTCTTTACAATTTTATTTCTATGCTAAGATTATATATATGTTTGCCTGTTCTGTTTATTCACTTGGGTGTTGCTAGGGAAACTCATCCAAACCCAGGGAAGACTATGTTCATTTGTGGATCTGAGATAACTGGGTATGCATCTGGTGTTTTTTGGATGGAGGCTGACAGATGCCATATTGTTTTGATGCTTCTGTAGTCCTGGAGTCTTCAGCAAGTTTGTTCTACATTTCATTTCTCAGAGTTGTTTGTGATGTGTTGATTTCTTGCTTTGTTTCCCGGCTCTGTAGTTCTTTGTTAGGGAGGGGGCCAGATGAATCTGTACCATCTTATCCACACTGGAAATCTCTGTATTTAGTTTCAGCCCTGAACTTTAGCCACAGCTATATCAGGTCATTGAATGTAGCTTATAGCTGGTTTAAATTTTTAAAAAAACATTCTAGTCTCAAATAGTTTAATGGTAGAATACGCACATTCTCTTCAGTTAAGTTGTGTGATTAGTGAATAATAATTTTGGTCCCAATTAGAATACAATACTGTTTAATTAGCTAAGTTTAATGTTCCTGATATCAATTTGTCAACTAATTGTTAAGTTAAAGGTCATAGGATGAAAGATAGGAAGGACATTAATCAAAACAAAATTGGAAAAAGTAGAGGCTGGTCTTTTGGAAGTTAACTCACATATATTCCTGTGCTTGCAATGACCCAGAGTTAGGGAAACATAACGGGCATCAGTAGATTCAGTGTATGCATCCCCAGGTGTGCATCCAGTTATGTCAAAGAGGGACATATATATATGTTTTACAAGTTCTTGTCTTCAAGTGAATTGAATTTGGGTGTATTTCTTATTTTCTTCTTTTTTGTTTTCAAAAATTTTGATATGTCAATGTTTAATTAAAAGAACGTACTTAAATGAAAATGTCATGATAGAAATGTATACAGGTAGGTTTTATTCCCCAAATACTTCAAAACATCCACATACAATAGTGGTTAATGGCCAAGTCACTGGACTCACCAGACCTTGTAGATCCTAGTTGTACTACTGACAACTAATTGCATCCATCGGCCCTCTGAATCTGTTTTCTTGTTTCTAAATCCTGGATAATAATAAGAATATTGTGGTAAGGTTACATGACACAATACAAAAAAAAAAAAAAAAAAGAACAGTAAAGATTTTCAATGCATTGGTTCAGTCATTATTGTCATTATTGTTATCACAATTGGGTTTAGAATCAAGCCAATTCAATTTGAGTAGCAGGGTATTTAGCATTAGGGTCCTGGGAACTAAAGTAGCAGGGTATTTAGCATTAGGGTCCCTAATTAGCCCTTTTTAATTCCAAATTACCTCATTCACTTTTGCAATAAAACCTGTAAATCACATTAGCATAACTAAGAAGCTCCAAGAAACAGTTACTGAGATGTGTGTATAGAACACTCTAGTCTTTGTCCACAATGGGCTAATTGAGCTCTCAGGTTTCTTGCAGATCCGAAGTTCTTGCTTCTGCATTTTCCCCTTCTTGGATTTAAAAAGGAGAACAACAATTCTGACAGATTTAAAATATTAAAAATCAAAGAAATTAAAAAGTTATTTTGATAATCTGCCACCCAGAAATACTTTATATTTGGAAAGTTGAGAACTTACTCTCCTACTCTTTAAGCATCCAGCAGACACATGCAGACACGTGCACCATAGATGTATTACAATGGGAATGTCATAATCAGGGATGATCATGGATAATCATTCTGCAAGATAGCAATCATATTTTTGGTTTCAATTGTGTCAAATATTGAAGAGTTTCCACTTTCATAAAATTAGTAGAAGACTGAAGTGTTCCACAGTTTGCACAGAATAGTTAATCGCACAGATTTCAAGTCAATGTCAGGCATGGGGAATGGAATTCTTGATATAAAAATTTTGCACTCCTAAGAATGTCTGCCATAGGTGTGTGGTAAATAGTAAATCTTAAATTACCTTTTACATTTATATAGTGTTATGGTTTAGATCTGGAATGTCCCACAAAGTTTCACGTGTTGAAGGCTTGGTGCCTAATGCAGCAATGTCTAGAAGTGTGCTTTTAGGAAATGGTGGGATTATGAGGACTCTGACCCATCAGTGGACTAACCATTGATTAATTCATAATTTGAATGGACTATTGGGAGGTGGTGGAAGAGGTGGGACCTAGTTGAAGGGAGTGAGGCCTCTGGGGTTCATCTTTGGGAACTCTGT
This sequence comes from Geosciurus inauris, assembly GCA_004024805.1. Taxonomy (NCBI): domain Eukaryota; kingdom Metazoa; phylum Chordata; class Mammalia; order Rodentia; family Sciuridae; genus Geosciurus; species Geosciurus inauris. The sequence continues at coordinate 53,428 of PVHX01008009.1, forward strand.
CTTTTTCCTGTCCCCTTCCTGCCCCTCCCCCCTTTCCTGGCTCCCATCAGACAAGCAGCTCTGCTCCACCATGCCCTTCTACCATGATGTACTGCTTCATCTCAGGCCTAGAATACCTAGAGCCAGCTCTATATGGACTGAAACCTTTGAAATAATGAACAAAAATAAATCTTTCATTCTTTAAGTTATGTTTTTCTCAAGTGTTTTGTCATAGCAACATGAAACTGAGTAACGTATATGTGAAAGTCATTGTTAGAAGTGTCAAATAAAAGGTGGTCAGGTATAATAAAAACAGAAAAGTTGGGAGACAAGTGAACTAAGAATAGCTGAAACCTGGCTCAATTGCTAATTTTGAAAATTCATTTGATTGGTTTGTTTAACTTTTCTGAACCTGTTTATTATATATGTAACAATACCCAATAATCAATTCTGTGGTGTTGAAAAATAGAATATAGCCCCTAAGTTGAAAATTCATACATAGATGCATATTTTCTTCCCAGTCTCATTAATTTATGATATTCCCTAGGTTTCAGAATACGTGCATTTGTATGTATACATATTTATCTAGGTACAAACATAGGTCTGCATACAGATATACATATATGTAGATAATATTCTGCATGTGTTATACTTTAGAGATTAGAGTTTGGTTACATAATAGTTTTCCAAACATTCTCAGATTTCTTTAATCCCAAAGTTTAAAAAGATGATGAACTTTTGTGTCCAGAGAAAGCATATTCGATTGAAACATGAAATTGCTGGGTATAAGTTTTAAAAAGAAGAAGGTAGGTAGTTTAATATGGTTTGATTGATTAGGTCTCATAGTCTTTATTGCTTGTGGTTGCTGAAAACTGTTATATGGGTTGGTAAAAAGCAATAGGTTGAAGAATGGACAAGATCTAAATGGAATAGAACAAAGACACTCATCTAGGAAACACATCCATGCAATAGTAACAGCAGAACCAGTCATCAAGATCTAGTTCTAGCACATCTGTTTCTCTTAGTAACATAGGTAAGAGTCTGCCCTCCCTAAGGTAATAATGCAAATTCTAAAGGCGAAAATGACTTGATAGTTATCTGTAGCTTCTTTAATTATTTTTACTCATTATAGAGCAATTGTACTCAGCTCTCAGAGTACTTGATAAGACACTGTAAAGTCACCAAACTCTTGTTCTTCATGAATAATCTTTCTATTCCCAAGGAAGGCATTTTATATAGTGAGACTCATTACAATCCAACACCTCATTCCAATCAAGTTGTTCACTGCAATTTCAAGCTGCATAAGGTATGCTCAAGCATCAAAGTAGGACTATTTACTGATCCTCTTATGCTCCCATTAGAATAATACAAAATTATTTGGAGCATCACATGAATTCCCTAAAGAATTAAGTGCAAATGATGAGAAGCCTTAGAGACAAGTGCTAACACTTGTAGCTAAGAGGAAATCTACCAGAAGAGGGAGAAATATCAAGTTGAGAATCTGCTCTATTATAATCAATGTCAAAGGTTTTCATCTCGGGAACTGCAGTGTCAGAACTGCTCTGTCAGTTGCCAGTTACAGACTTGGAACAATATACCTTAATCCATTGTACTTTATTCTCATTATCTATAAAATGGATCTGCTGTACATAATGAATAGGTTTATTATGAGTCACAAATATGATAGCATGCATAAAATGTTTTTAAATAGTAAAGCAGTTCCAAAGCTTGTTTCATTAAAAGCACCTATTGTGTATGAAATACTTTGAGCTGCATTAGATATAGGTACATCAAAAACACAAGAAATTTGAAGCTAAGGATGCATGCCTGTAATTCCAGCAGCTGGAGAGCAGGCAGCAGGAGAATCACAAGTTCAAAGCCACTTAGTGAGGCCGTAAGCACTTACTGAGACCCTACCTCAAAATAAAAAGGGCTGGTGATGAGGTTCAGTGGTTAAGGTCCTATGGGTTCAATCCTTAGTATATATAAAAAACAAAACAAAACTAAAAGCAAACAAGCAAAAAAAAAAACCCACAAAAAAATGAAAAAAGAAAAAAAACAATAAATAACTATATAACATAAAAATTAGAATAAATGAACTTTAATCAGAGTTTTCTAAATAGCTGAGCCGTGAATAACATTTATGTAGACATTAATGGAAATACTATGAAATGGTTTGACCAGAATATTTAAAAATTTTTATTCTGGAAAAATAGAAGAAAAAAATTTAAGGAGGCTAGGATGAGCATGAAGAAGAGTATGTGTAAGACCTAAATCTTCATTAATATTCTAGAATGTCAACGCATAATGTATATGTTATGGTTTGGATGCAAGGTGTCCCCTAAAAAAGGTTATGTTAAATAATGTAGGAATGTTCAGAGGTGAAATGATTAGATTTTAAGAGCTGTGATTAGATCAGTTGATTGATAGATTTGATGGATTAATCATTTGAATGGATTCGAGTGGTGGTTGTGGGAAAGTGGGGCAAGGCTAAAGGAATTAGGTCACTGGAGTCAGTGCCTTGGGGATTATATATCTTGTTCTGGTCCCCTTATGCTCTTTATCTGCTTTCCAGGTGCTATGAACTGAGAAGCTTTCCTCTGTCATGTCCCTCCACCATGATGTTCTGCTTTACTGAGGGCCCAGAGCAATAATGTTGGTCAACCATGTATGGAGACCTCTGAGACTGTGAGATCAAATAAACTTTTGCTCCTCTGAGTTGTTCTTACAGGTACTTTGGTCACAATGATGAAAAGTTAAACTTACACAATTTGTAAGTAAGTAACTGCACTATGCATATCATACAGAAATATAGAATTAAATAGCAGGAACCAAAGAATTAGTTGAAAATTTCTGATTCTATGTGGTAGAGACTATGGTTGGGTATAGTGAACCAAGAAATTACTATCGTTCATTCTAATTCTTTTTCCTTTATTTTTAAAATTGTATGAACAAGATGAGAGATCTACCCTCTTACTAAATTTTTAACTGTATAATACATTGTTTTTGTTATAAGTACAATGTTGTATAACCAATTTTTAGAATTTACTCTTCTTCTATAACTATTATGCCTGTTAATTGGAATCTTCCCATTTTCCCTTCCCCTAGCCATTCTACTGTCTAACTTCATGATGTTCACTGTCTTAGATACTTCACTGTTACAGGCCAAAATGAAATGCAGTTGTCTGAATGCATTCCCTGAAGTTTGTATATTAAAATCTTATCCACAATATGATAGTATTAGTTGAGGGAACCTTTGGAAAGCAATTAGGTCATGAGGGTAGAGAACTCAGGAATAGAATTATTACTACTCTAATAAGAAAATATGCAAAGTACCTCTCATATCTGTCTCTCAGTCTTTCTACTCTTCTCTCTCTTTCTTGTCTCACCCTATACACAATGAAAGGATATGAGAAAACAACCATTTGAACACCAGGAACCTGGAAGATATTATATTATGCTAAGTGAAATAAGCCAATCGTATGAAAACTTCATGATACTGCCTTTATGTGTTACCTGAAGTAGCCAAATTTATAGAAGAAAAAGCAAAGAATTTAATAGTCACTGTCAGAGCCTGGAGGGATGGGGAGTTTTTTGGAAAGTATAACATTTCAGTTATGCTAGATGAATAAATGCATTCTAGATATTGGTTGTACAACATTGTGTTTATAGTCAATAATTCTGTATTTTACCCTTAGATATTTGTCAAGAATATAGATACTTTGTTATGTATTTTTACTACCAAAAAAAAAAACAAGCCAGCAAACTAACAAATGATGAGTTGCAAGAATATGTAGGAAAGTGTTGGGTATGTCCATTTCCTTGGCTGTAGTGCTCATATGCATATGTCCAAATGCACCAAATTGTATACATTAAATATGTTCCATTCTTTATGTACCAATTACACTCCAATAAAGCTGTTAAATATAAATAACATTTCTAAAAAATGATACATCAAAAAGACATTCTAATTCATCCCATGGCATTTTATCTAATTTTATCACATCAAGCAAAAAATACATTAAATGCCCAATTTTAGCTTCTATTTGCTCTCTGTTTACTTAATACATCTCTTCATCAATCCTCTAAACCTTATTTCCTTGTGGTTACACACGAAGAAGTATAGAAAATGCAGTTCTTGAATAATAACAAAGGGATTTTAGTGATTACTTTTTCAATTGTCATCTAAAGTATCAAGAATCTATGTTGAAATTATATGCATTTATTTCTATTGAGGTTTAATTCATTAAATAATTTTTAATTCACATCTTCTGAAATAAAGCTAAACTCTAGCATTTATAAGATATAAAAGTCTTCAAATGTAATGCTTCCATTTAATACTTTTTATTTGTATTATAAATAGGATTTTAAAAAATATCATTTATTCATGAGTATTGAAAGATTCATGAACACAGAATTCATGAACACAGAATATATATACACCTATATATATATATTTTGTATATATATTTTGTTATATATATTTTGTTATATATATGTATATTGTTAGCTACTTACTATTTTATTGTTTAGTAATCCTAATAGTTCATAATGTTTCTCCTTTATTTGCTTATATAAAACAATGCCATCTGCACATGCTGAAAATGTGGACTTTAACATATGAAATTAACCTTTTTATAACTTTATCCCACACAAAAATAATGATGTGACAATATTTGTACATAGATATTTATTACAATATTGTACAATGGTAAAGCAATTAAGAACCACAAGTGGTGGTACACACCTATAACAACAATGACTCGGGGCTGAGACAGAGGATCACAAGTTTGAGGCAAGCCTCAGCAACATTACAAGATCTTAGACAACTTAGCAAAATTCTGTCTCAAAATAAAAAAAATAAAAAGGACTGGGAATGTAGTTCAGTAGTAAAGCATCCTTGGTGTTTTAGACAGCTTTTTTCACTGCTATGACTAAAGGATAGATCAACTGTAGAGGAGGAAGAGTTTATTACAGAGCTCATGGTTTCAGAGGACTTAGTTCATAGGATGCTGGCTCCATTCATCGAGGCTCAGAGATGAGGCAGAACATCCTGGCAGAAGGCTGTGGCAGAGGGAAGTGGGTCAAATGATGATTAGGAAGCAGAGAGATCTCCCCTTGCCAGATACAAATATATACCCCAAAGCCACACCCCCAATGCCCTACTCCCTTCAGCCAAGTCCCACTTGCCTTCAGTTACCACTTAATGAATCCCACCGAATGATTAATTCACTGATTAGGTTAAGGCTCTCGTAACCCAATCATTTCTCCTCTGAATCATTTTGTGTTGTCTCACACATGAGTTTTGGAGGACACTTCACATCCAAACCATAACACCTGGGGTCATTCCCCATTAAAAAATATTAGAAACAGCTCAAATAATGTTCATCTGTTAAGATTAGCTATGGTTATTAAAATGAATGGCATATTTTTATATGTCCTGATTTGAGAAAATGTGCCCAAGATAATATTAATGTGATAAATCTTGCTATGAAGTGTAATTATTACATACTCAATTTTTTTCTTGCCCAATTGTTTTGGACTTGCTCTTTAGAAACATGCTGTATCCTTTAAACACTCTTATTCTTAATAGTTCATGTTTATAGAGGATAAATGGATAAAATCTGTGATCGCAGAGTATTACAGTAGTCTTTAAAAGTTTGAAAATATTGGCTTACACAAACTCTTAGTTGGGAATTTTATAGGCATGTCAGTCCTATATTCAACTTCCTGATTAAAATAAAGTATCCTTTTGATATTTAGAATATATGCTCCATCTCTGCAATCAGACACTAAAACGTTTTAAAAGTTTACATCTTCTTAAATTGAAACTCAATTGGATGGAAAGTAAGATCCTACTTTCTCCCTTTTAAAAAATATTACCTCAAGCAACTTTGATAGTACTCAGACCATACCTAAAACTCATACATTCAGAGATATATTGACCCTCTAGAAAGCAATTCACTTAATGGCTGTAGATGAAAAGCTCTTGCTTTGCATAGATGATGTTTTGTTAAAGACCCCAAAGAATCACAGAAAGCAGCTAGAATCTTCTGTAAGTCCTCCAAGAAGAATTACATCTACCATCAGCTTGTAGATGACTCCGTAAGACTGGGATGTTTTATTCCTGAAATAAACAGTTAATAATCAATGTTAATTTTAACACATTTAGTGAAGTAAAATGTGGAAGTAGTTTTTTTAAAAAAAATCCAATTCAATATTCTCCAAAATGCCTAAGGCTTAACTTCTGATTAAATCTTTTATTATCACCTCGGATGCATTTCTAAAAAAATTTTCAACATGCAGGAAAGTCCATAGACAAATTGCTTTCAGAAACAGTAACAGAAGAATTGACCTTAATAACTGAAAACCAATAGACTTTTAGCAGTGCATTTACTTAAAGTTGTGAAATGTTATTTTGTAATGAGATTATAACAGTAATAATAGATTTCTACTATTCTATTCTTTTAGATAAATCTGTTTTGTGACACAATTATGGAGAATTGAACATATTTTCGATTTAAATATAGATCTGTATTTTTAAATAAAGATTTCATCTTTCCCTCTCTCTTTGTAAGATCAGTATAATCAGGAAAGACTTAATAATAAGCAACATCAGCCGGGCGTGATGGCAAGCCTGTAATCCCAGCACTTAGGGAGGCTGAGACAGGAGAATTTCGAGTTAAAAGCCAGCCTCAGCAACAGCGAGACGCTAAGCAACTCCATGAGACCCTGTCTCTACATAAAACACAAAATAGGGCTGAGGATGTGGCTCAGTGGTTGAGTACCCCTGAGTTCAATCTCCAGTATCAAAAAAAAAAAAAAAAACTAATAAGCAACATTATTCCAAAATAATTTAGCTATGAAAGAGATTTTGCTAATTAGAAACTTCAAACTTATTTTTATATGATTTTATCTTGTCAGGAACGCTAGGCTGTGACTTCCACATTTTTATGTCTTTTAGATAAACAAATCACTTGGATTTTGTGGGTCAATGAAGATAGCTGTTGAAAAGAATTTCTCTAAAATTAAAACTTGAACAAAAAACTTTGTTCTTAAAGGATGAATTATAAGAATGAGGAAAGAGAACCTTCTCATTTGTGAGAAGAAAAGACAGCACTTTTGTACCATAAAGGTCACATGTTACCAGGAAGGTCGCTGAAGGTCACATGTTACCAGGAAGTAAAAAGGACAATCTCAGTTTGTCTCTCAGATAATAAAATGACAGAGATGATTCATTTATTCTTTTCATATATTACTTCAATATATGTTTGTTAAGTATATTGCTTTGCTAGAATTTTTTATAGAAAAAGAAATGTTTGAATAACTAAGACATGAGACTACATTCAAGATGCTCTTGTCGCAGCATTAGAAGGGTGGTGTGAAAGTTTTTATAAAAAGGAAATGAGCAATTTAAGGCTTATCATATTCTGGTAATAAAAGCTAACAATATTAATTCCTTAAGATGTGCTAAGTGTATTACTTATTTAATCCTTGTAACTGATTTATAATATAGGTAATATCTATTTTAGTAATAATGAAATGAGATTCAGTCTATATAGATAGAAAGAGATGGAGCTGAGATTTGAGCATAAACATCTTGATTCTAAAATCATTGCTCACAGCAGTTCACTGTACTGCATCTCCTATAAAAGAGACTTCAGGCAGATGCTACATTTTATAAAACCCAGGTGCATAAAATAGAATTATGATTTTGGAGAACTGAAATAATTCTACATATCTGGAACAAAGGGTCAGATGGAGGGATGGAGGCCAGACCTATGAGGCCATATGATACAGGCTAGGAGCATACAGCTAGGAACGTAGAAACACGTGGAAGGCATAGAGATCAGATGAGTGACAAAAAAGCCCAGGTCAGACAATGATAGCTGCCTGGAGTAAATTAGAAGTGGTGAGAACAGAGACAAGCATTGAATGAAAAAATGGTCTGAAAGAAGAGTGGACAGGATTTTGGAATGTATTGCAAGGTTTGAATGACTCCTAGGTTTATAACATGAGCAACACCAGAGCTAGAGCAGAAGGGAGAAAGTTGATTTCACAGAATCAGTCTTTGTGCCTCTGAGGGTTTCTGTGGCATCAGTGGGCAATGCAGTGTGCCTACTGTATACTTAATGAATCCTCATCTGTCATCAGAGATTTCTCCTAGAGAAGCATACAGTTCTTCTTGTGCAGTCATAGATTATTTGGCTCCATTTCCAAATAATTCCAAAGAATTTTCTCTTTCATTCAGCCAGAGAAAGCATATAGGGAAAATATAATGTCATAAATTTCCTCTTCAGACTCCAAGCCACAAAATCCAGCAATGTCGTTACATGTGTGGAAACATATCGCAGTCTTTGTGTGTGTGTGTGTGTGTGTGTGTGTGTGTGTGAGAGAGAGAGAGAGAGAGAGAGACAGAAAGACAGAGACATTTAGATTGCTTTGCAGAAATGATCTTGCAAATAGTTGCATCAGCTCTGTGAGGTAGACCAAGCAACTGTTCATCTTTATTTTTAAAAGGCAACATAAGGTTAAGTGACACAATGGGGAGCTGGAAACAGAAGCTGAGTTCCTGGAATCATTTTGGTGTATATAAGAGCAACCACCAAATGGCTTCGTGACAGGGTGTAAATTGAAGTTCATTGATACTTGGTACAGCTTGAATTGTTAAGAGTCCTAGTTTGTTGTAAACAGAAAGCTTAGAAATGAAAAGGGGAATTAAAGAGGCAGGCAAGTTTAACAGTTTATTTTTATGCCTTTGTAAGCTTCTCTTTGAGTTTGTGCTTTTCTGTAAATAAGAATCCCAAAGTGATATTCACTATCAAATATATATCCATGATGTTTGGTGAAAATATTCACCGTATAAATCTGCTTTTGTATATATAACATTCAATATTCTCTCTGTTCTTACAGAATTTTGCAGTTTATTTTTTCATTCATCAATGTACCTTCTGAGTCTTCCTCCCTAAATTCCAGACCCTCATATGGAGCTACTGATGGAATTCTTGAATGACTGTATGTCTCTCAAAATAAGTCTATTCAAAACTGAGGGACTGCTATTCCTTTTACTCCATTTTTATTCCTCCTACAGATTTCACCAAATAGTTAATTGCAACTTCCTTCTTCCTGTTGCTCAGGTCAAAATTTTGAAGCTGTCCTTATTGTCTCTCTTCTTTTAATCTCAAACTCCAAATTTTCTTTGGCTTTATTCTGCCTGCTACATTTCCAAATCTGTTGGTATTCCAACTTCCTCACACACTAGTAGATTCTTTTTTTTTTTAAATCTTGCTTTATTTTTTTTTCTTTCCCAACTTTATTTTTATTGGTGCATATGAGCACACTACCAGTGAAACTCCACATCATGTACAACCACAAGAATGGGATTCTAATTAGAATAAGTTATGCACCATGTATGTAAAATATATCAAAATACACTCTACTATCATAGATATTGAAAAAGAACAAATAAAATGATAAAATAAAAAAATAATTATACAGAAGAGTGGGTTTCATTGTGGTATGATCATGTGTTCCTACTTAAAAATATAATTTAAATAATATTATTTTTCTCCTTTTTCTCTAGCTTCCAAATATTAGAGAAATCTTTCAATCCTCAATATTTTGAGTCTGGCTTATTTTACTTAGCTTTTATGTTCCCCAACTCCATCCATTTGCCAGCAAATAAAATAATTTCATTCTTTTTATGGCTGAGTAGAATACACATTTTCTTTTTTCATTCATCTGTTGATGGACAGTTAGACTGGTTCCATAATTTGATTACAGTGAATTGTACTGTTGGCGCTAGCAATGTCACTCCAGGTGTTTGACAATGTCCAAACCCGGAAGGGAACTTGGCAAGGCCTGTGCTCCTGGAAAAACCACAGTCTACTTCTGAGAACAATAATAATACTGGGAATAATTACCTGGGGAAATAAAAATTGGCCCATTCTCAGAAATACTGTAAAACAAAAAGAGATCACAAAAATATAACCAAGTGTATACAATTATGTCCTGACTTGCCTTATAAAAACAAAACTAATTCTACTGAAATAGCTAAGACAAACAGGGAGTTCATGGAAAGGCTTCATTTACAAGAAACAAGGGCTCCATTATTAACTTCCACACCTAAATGAAAAACTTTAAGATTACTCAAAAATAGAAACTGCCATAAGGGAGTGGTTCCTAGGATCCAGGGACCACCATACGTTGCTTACAAAATTGGAGGACAATTATGGTTGCCCCCTAGAGGAGCTAAAGTAAACAAGATGACTTTTCCACTCACACTGACCCTCCTTTACCCTATACCGGAATTTATGATGAACATGGCAGACATGTGGTAAATACTAATGATAAATGGGTTGACATACAAAGCTTGCCCTTTCTTAAGAGACTGGGACGATTTCATCCCTGGTGTTTACAAAAACAAGAGAAACAGAAATGACCTAATCAACCAGCTAACTAGATATAGGAAATTACCTTGCAGACATTGCCTAAGAGAATATGAATAAAAATTAAACCTACCACTTGATAGACACAGTGGGAGACAAAAATGGAATTCTGTACTTTTTCTTCTATATTTAGCATGATAACCTTTACTTATGCAGACACTCTGTCTCTCACCTCTGTATAATTTTATATTGTATAAGGTCAAGTAGTTAATAAGGAAATTATGTAGGACACCAAAAGGAAAAGTGAAAGAACATGTACAAAAATGAGATTTTTTGAGCCAGGCATGGTGGCGCAAGCCTGTAATCCCAGCACTTAGGGAGGCTGAGACAGGAGAATCACGAGTTCAAAGCCAGCCTCAGCAACAGCGAGGTGCTAAGCAACTCAGTGAGACTCTGTCTCTACATAAAACACAAACTAGGACTGGGGATGTGGCTCAGTGGTCAAGTGCCCCTGAGTTCAATGCCTGGTTAAAAAAAAAAAAAAAAAAAAAAGATTTTTTGTAATAGAGTAAACACAGCTAGAGAGTTGATGTCCTAGATGATTCATGGAAATACAATGTTCTGGACTTCCTTGTGGAAAGATATAAAAATAAACCTCATGGTCACTTGAGAGAGATACCTTCTGATGCAGTAATTGAGTTCATCTGGTCCCTACATTGTGCTGACTCTACACCTCCTTCAGGATGCCTGGACTCACTGGGGCTGGACTCCAGCATACAATCATCTACTTCAGTATATATATACCACTATAATATGCTGCTTTTGGTTCTTTTGAGTAAATACCAAGGAGTGGAATAGCTGGATCATATGATAGTTACATTCCTAATCTTTTGAGAAATCTCCATACTGCTTTCCAAACTGGTTGAGCAAATTTGCAGCCCTATCAACAATGTATAAGTATACCTATTCCCCCAAAACCTTGCCAGTATTTATTGTTACTTGTATTCTTGATAATTGCCAATCTACCTGGAGTGAGATACAATTTCATTTGTAGTTTTGATTTGCATTTCCCTAATTGATAGTGATGTTGAACATGTTTCATATATTTGTTGACTATTTGTACGTTTTCTTTCCAGAAATTTGTTTAGTTCATTTTCCCATTTATTGATTATATCATTTGTTTTTCTGATGTTAGGATTTTTTGCATTCTTTATGTATTCTGGATATTTATCCTCCATCAGAGGAGTAGCTGGCAAAGATTTTCACCCATTCTGTAAGCCCCCTTACCCTCTTGTTTCCTTTGCTTTGCCTAAGCTTTTTAATTTACTGCCATTTCATTTACTAATTTTTCATTTATGTTTTGAGTCATAGGAGTTTTATTAAGGTAGTTGATGTCTTTGCCAATATGTTGGAGTTTTTGACTCCCTGTTTTCTTCTAACAGGTGCAGTGTCTGGTCTAATTTTTAGGTCTTTCATCTACTTTAAGTTGTGTTTTTTGTGTAGTGCAAGAGATGGGGTATAATTTCATTCTTCTACATATGGCTATCCAGTTTTCCCAGAATTATTTATTAAAAAGGCTATATTTTCTACAACATATGTTTTTGACACCTTTGTCTAGTATCAGATAACTATGTCTATGTGGGTTTGTCTTTGTGTTTTCTATTCTAGTCCATTGGTCTTCATGTCTGTTTTTTTTGCCAATACCATTTTTGTTGTTGTTGTTGTTGTTGCTGTTTGTATATCTCTGTAGTGTAATACCTCCAACATTGCTTTTTTTTGCTTAGAATTGCATTGGCTATTCTGAGTCATTTACTCTCCAATAAGAATTTAAGAGTTATTTTTACTTGTTTCTGAAAAATGACATTGATATATTGATGGGGATTGCCTTGAACCTGTATGTAACTTTGGGTAATATGGCCATTTTAACTATTTTATCTCTGCCTACATAAGAACATAAGAGGGCTTTCCATTTTCTAATGTCTTCAATTTTTTTGAATGAAATATTCTATAATTTTCATTGTATTGTTCCTCACCTCCTTGTTTAGATTTATGCTTAAGTATTTTATTTAGGGGGGCACTGTTATGAATGGAATTGTGTTCCTAATTTCTTTTTCAGCAGGTTCATAATTGATGTACAGAAAAGCCATTCTTTTTTGTACATTGATCTACCCTGCTACTTTGCAGAATTAATCAACTCTGAAAGTCTCTATAATGCCCCATTTCCAATTAAACTCTTACTCCTGTATACTTTGTCCTAGCTCTCTACTTTATTTTTGCCCTTGATTGTTATTGCAGCTTGTGATCCTCTTGTGAGAAAACTATAGAGTTTACTTATACAAACTAAGATGCCTACAGTGTCACTATGACTACTACATTTATGTGGCCTATCCTTGACCAAAGCTTTGGTATGAATCTCATGTACTTTCTTTTTCTTATTTGCTTTATTGTCAATTAGAAAAAATTAGGCACTCTTAGGTAATGTATATTATCTGATTACAGTAATCTTTGCATAAGGATTGACAAAGTGAAAGACTATGCATATTATACTTAATATACTAAACAAAAAATTTGCAAAATATATTAATCAGATTTTAAGAAACCTCATCATAAAAAAACTGCTTTCTGACACGATATAGACTCATGAAAAAAAATCTATGTCTATTTTATCTCTTGAGTTGAAAATATGGACTTGAAAATATTCAATATTCATTTTCATCAACTTTTAGAAGAACTTGGTAACATTTTTTTCGGTGCTGTTTGATTTTCTCCTTTGACTACTTGACAGTTTATAAATATCATTCTCAAATTTTTCAGTTTTAAAAGTAAGTGGCTACTGGTTGCTTTAGCTAAACAAGGGGAGGACAACTATCGATTATACAGAGATTAATCACTTTGTGATCATCTGCACCACTGTGCAAAAATGGAAGACCAACTTTTACATTCAGTAGCTAAGAGGAAAAAAAATCCCTGGGTTCTTCTATGATATCTTAGCATCATGCAAGGATGATCATGTAGGAGCCATTTTTTAAAGCATTGTATGCATTTCAAAAGGAAACATCATTATCTATAGATTTTTTGAAATATTGGGTCAAGTTCCTGTTTTTCACATTAGTCATTGTAATTCCTTTTCCCATTTTGTATTGGTGCATTATAGTTCTATGTAATGGTGGGATTTGTTGTCACATTTTGTACATGAACAAAATATAACAACATAATTGGACACTATCACTCCCCAGAATGTCCCATCCCCTCTCTTCCTCCCACTCCTTAGTCCATTTCCCTAGTTTACTGAGTGCCTTTTGTTTATCATGAGATTTTACCCATCTTTTTTTAAAATATTTTATTTTTTAGTTGTAGGTGGACAGAATATCTTTATCTTATTTTTATGTGGTGCTGAGGATTAAACCCAGTGCCTCACGCGTGCTAGGCGAACATGCTACCACTGCGCCATAACCCCAGCCCCAAGATTTTACCCATCTTTTGTTCAATTGTTCTCTCCAGTTTCCACATCTGAGAAAAAAACATACCTTTTAAAATATATCTCCCTAGAAAAAAGTAAACTATTTTTCATTGAGTAAAACCCTGAAGCTCATCTCTGTTCATGAAAAGTTTAAAAAAGGAAAGAAGAACAATTACAGCACTGCCTTTGATCCTATATGAACAATAATTGACATTGTTAAACAAAATTTTCTTATAAGCTAGCGAGTATACCCAAACCTCTTATTATTTATTTCTTAAATAAGAAATTTCTTCACTATCTTAAAAATTGGGATAAATGAAATTGCCCAAATTATATTGTGATATCCTGTGCATGTACAAATATGTAACAATGAATCTTCACTATTATGTCTAATTATAATTTAAAAATAAAACTTAAAAATAAATCTAAAAATAAAATAAAAATACTTGGATCTTAAGATATTTCTACAAATATAATAAAATCAACAACAACAGAACACCAAGTGTGCTCAAAGCAAAGGAGAAGAATTTGCACTAAAGTATTCAGTGAAGTGTGGAGAAGGAAGAAAAGATGTTCTTAGAATCTGGGGGTGAAGGCCAGATTTAAGTCAGAGTCTGTTAAAGGAATAGGATGTTGAAATGAAAACTTGTGGTCAGAACTTTGCTAGTCTTTTTTTACCACCATGTTCTTGTGGGGTAAGATTTTCCTATCCTCATTTTATAGATAAAAATCAACTATATTATTTGTGCAAGGAAATATGTATTTTAATTTTATATGTATGAATTTTATATGTATGAATTTATATGCATATTTATATGTATACATGCATAATAAATGCATATATAAATGCATGCATGACTGAATATATGTGTATGTATGCATCCATGTGTGTATATATTAAATAAATAAAACAAAAATAAATAAATATAAGAAAATAAAATATTTCTCTGTGACAAAAATAATTTGTTATCTTTAATGACTTCCAGACTATAAGCAATAGAGCTGAAATTCGAATTTAGTGTTGGTAACTAAGATGTATGACATTGGTTGCTCAGCAAAGCAATAGTTACATGAAAATTTTCAACTTCCTACTGAATGCTGGTAATAGTGGGGAAAAAAAATCACTTGTTAAATACTGTTAAATTTCAATCCAATGTATGAACCAAGCGGATTAATACTTGAAATGCCCATTATACAGTAATTCTAGATAAGAACTTCAAATTATCTCAGATTTATCAAATACGATTTTCAAATTATAATTCCTATCACCATAGAGGAGAATTTAATAGTAGAATTAAGAGTGTGGACTTGACATTTGAGTTCTCATTCTGCTGTTGGCATAGTAACTGTTCCTGGGGTAGCAAAAAGGCTTATTAAACTTTGTTGACCTCAGTTTTATCAAAAAAGTAATGCACCATATGCAAGTTTATAGTTATTATAAATACTGAGTTTTTCCACATTAAAAATGAAGCAGGGCCTGGGAACGTCACTCAGTCATAGTACTTGTACCAGGCCTTGAGTTCAATCCTCAGCACCAACAAAAAATAAACAGATAAAAGTCAAGTAGCCTGCAACACTAATTAGAAAAACTTTGAGAGCACATGGTAATATTTTATTGACTTTCTAGTGAATATGAGGCATACAGACTTCCTCTGGAGACACTGCTATGCTTTTAGATATTGTCAATGTGTATCTAATTTAATTACTTTAACATTTGCCAAATACATTAGATTGGGATTTCTAAAATATGTTAAAAAGTATTATTAGTCCTACAAGGTACATTAACCTAAACATTTTAAATATTTAAACATAATATTCACATCTTAAAGCTATGCATTAATATTCATATCTTAAAACTGTACATTTATATTTATATCCTAAAGTATCCAAGGCATCAGGAAATAAAGAAGCCAATTTATGTTTGGTTACTTAAACTTTCCTCCAAAATGTTTTGACTATAGAATCCTTTTCTACAAGCAACATATTAACACAGTGTAGTTGACTCTATTATTGTCTCACTCATAATCTAACATGATTGCAGTTTTACAGTAAGCTCCTCCAAAGGCCAGCTCTTATATCTTTTTCCCTTTGCCTCCCTTATGTGTTCCTCCCTCAAAAAGTCTTTGCCTGCCTACCTTGCAGGAAATAAGAGCTGGGAATTAATGCCCACAACTCTCAGAATTTAAAAAGAGCTGACTCACAAATACTTTAGGTCCTCACAAGTCGCATGATGTGCTCAAGTTTCCCATGAGGAATAACTCCCTGTCACTCACAGTAGTAAGTGAAATGAAAAGGTAATCTTTCTTGGCTGCCTTTTCTCCTAGTCTCACTCATCTGCCACGGGTGTTTCTTTCACATTCTAAACAAACTACTTGTATTAAATCCTTGCCTCAGGTCATACCTCTGGGGAAAGCTAGCAGGGGCACATATTTTGGAAGTTGGTTGCTTCCTGCTCTACTTTTAAATGACCTAAATATCTGATCAATTACTTTTGAGAACCTCTGAATATAAATCTCCAGGTTTCTGCATCTAAAACTCTTTCCCCTATGTTACTATACTCTTCACATATTGTAAGTTAGTTTGCTGATATGCTTTTCCAGGCATTTAATTTCTGGGTGCTTTAAATTTTGTCAAATCAAAAATTGCATTGAAAGAAGTTAGACACAGACAACTTTATTCAAGCCTATTGTAAAAGGGAAGAAAGTCTAAATTCTGCTGAAAGAAAGTGGGAAGGACTAGGGTGAGTTAGCACAAAAGTACTGAATCATTTTAGTGAGGTTAGCCAATGGGACCTGGAGAACACACTGAATGATTGCTGTTTGCAATTATTTTTCTCTGTGATTAGATCATCTGCATTTGCTATAATTTGTGTCCATTCAAGTTTTGACGCTTACTTTCCCACAAAAATAGAAGATAGAAGCACTCTTTTTTGTTGTTTGTTTTTTTGATGATCCCATCTGTATTAAAGAGATGATTCCCAGAAAGAGGAAAAAAAAAAAAAAGCATTTTGTTGGCTGTAAGACTAACAAAGGGTTGGGAGAAGATTTGCATACATTTCAAAGGAGCAGAGAATGATTTTGCAAAACTGCAAGTTTTCTAAAGTCAATGTGTAAGAGAAGAACCTTATTAAAATTTAGTTGAGGTGAGGGTGATGCTGCCAGTTATGAGTGATGAGTTCTGCTTCCTCATATATTGAAGTATAACATTAGAGAAGCAAGCTGAGGCAAGCATATAAAGCAGAGTTTATTTAAAAATGGGTAATACAGACTTATCCTGGGAGGGAGAAGGAGGCCATAGCTGGTATTCTGGTATCCCAAGAAGTACTAGGCCAAGGAGATTCTCCAGGTGGAATGGCCAAAAGATGAGAAGCAGATGGGCCTGAGGGGCCAAGGTGAAGCAATCCTGGCAGGAAGGTGGTCTAGTGTGCATTAACTAACAATATTTGCAACTCCCTGTAGGGAAGGACAACCCCTGGAACAGGTTACCTTAGCAACAGGTTGGAGCAGGGGCAGGTTGTTTTGATAATGATGGAGAAGGGCTCTGAAGGCATTAACATTTCAATTTCTTAGGGGCAGTCTCCAACTTCCAGGACCCAAATTGGCCCTCATTCTCTAGATCAAACTGGGATCACCTTTCTGCATTGACTGCCTATTTTTAATTCTGGCTTCAATGTTGAGGATAACTTGGTCAAATCCAAGACTGGTTAATGAACATCCAGGAACATGTTTCTTACCTTCCTCTTGTGTAATGGTAGAAGATACTGTAAGAGTTGTCCATATTTATTCCACCCTAGTTTTGCAATACTAGGACACTAATTTTTTTTTCTTTTTCTTTCTTTCTTTTCCTTAAATAATCAAAACTTCTATTTTACAAAACTATTTACTAGAAGGGTATTACCTATTATTAAACAACTAATAAAATATGCGATATAAAATCCTACATTTAAAACATGGGAAGATAACCAATATCATGGAAACGTAATTAAGGGATGTTTTCATTGATGGAGAAATAAATCTAGCAAAACTAGTATGTGAAAACATAATGCTTTACAAAGCCAAACACTTAAGATTCAATTCTTGTATATCCCAAATGAGGCACATATTAAATAAAAACATTAAACATCCATCAGAGAATAAAAATGGTATCTAGCTGCTCAAACACTACATAGAACTTTCTAGTCTTTAAATCTATCCCCAGAAGAGTCAATTTTAAAAATAGAATGTTAATCACTTCCTAATGTTATAAACAACAGCAGATATTTTCACTGAACATATTATGTCATTTGTTACTCCGTTGTTTTTATCACTAGAGTACAATACAAAACTTCCAATGCAATGTTTTATGGTCATGTTTTTAAGCTAAGTAGTATCTTAATAAAATAAAGTACTAGACAAAGTTTAAGTGGTGTAAGGCTCAGTAAACAGTAACCAAAAAAGTAACATTTTTTTTTACTCATAAACGGAATATGAAAGTCAAATGTTCTTTTTTCTTTTGTGAACTTGCTTCATATTACTTTGTTCTGTCCAATTTTTTCCAGTAAGAAAATCACAAAGAAATATAAAATGACAGTTATAGTTTGTTTTAAAAGTCCAAAACCTGTGAAAGTAAGTCTTGAGATCTGGCAAATTAGAACAAATTCTCAAAAATGCACGTTTTCTTCAATTTTAACTGGAGAGCTTTCACACTGTACGTTGTATATTTTTCACCCATATACTCTTGTAAACATACCTCTCTCTCCAATTTATTGTCCTCTTCTACCTGCTCTAAAAGCTAAACCCCCAAGCATCTGATGACATCTGCTCTCAAGACTTTAATTATTCTCCTGATCTTTTCAGAACCTGGCATGATAGCTGAAGGCAGCTTGTTAAAGTCAAGCTACTCCGTCTCTTATGCAATTTCTCCATGAAGTACCAGTGTGTCCCAATACCTCATTGAAGTTTGAATTCTGACACAGGATTTGATAATGGGAGATCTTCAGAGCTCTCTTTAGAACCCAGTTTAAGGGTCTCCTTCATCAATTGTACCAAGTCACTCATTTCATTTGCATGACTTTTCCCTTCCCTGGAATCCCCATTTGATTTACCAGTTGAATCTGTAAAACTTAACTCATCCTCAGACAAACAATGAATCAGTTTCCTTTCCTGAATGATGCTGCAGTTGATAACGGACTGGCCTTGCTGTACTCAGAGAAGTTCTCACTGAAAGGCCTGAGCAGAACATCTCCTCCTGGGACTGCTGTAGTCACCTCCCCTCTCTGGCTAGTAACGATTGGTCCTTTGCTGATGTCTCACTGCTCCTTGAAGTGCTCCCAGACTCAGTGGTCATTCTTTTTTTTTCGGTACTGGAGATTGAACCCAGGGTCACTTAAACACAACTTCATCACCAGCCCTTTGTTGCATATTATTCATAGACAGGGTCTCACTGAGTTACTTAGGGCCTGGCTAATTTACTGAGGTTGGCTTTGAACTTGCCATCCTCCTGTCTCAGCCTCTCGAGCCACTGGGATTACAGGTGTATGTCACCATGAGCAGCAGTGATCATTCTTCCTTGTTTTTCAGCATTTTGTTGTATAGATATGATAGCTACTTTTCGAACAGTGGGATGAAAAGGCAAAAGTTGAGGAGGCACCTATTGGAAATTTCTGCTGACCTGGCTCTTTCCCCGGCTGTGCTCTGTCCTCTTTTCTTCAGCCATTGCATGGCGGTAAACCGAGTGGATTGTGCCCTGTTTTTCTGTAATACATTCACCATCAACTCCATCCTGGTTCTTTGGCTTTTAGTGTTTGTTTAGGGACTACAATAGCTTCACTGGTTCGCTCTTGACCCCACTGCCACTATCAGAGGGCCACGTGGGAATCAGGCTTTCAGGATGGGCACTGCACTTAGTATTATCATACAGACTCTCTTCCCTCACTTGAGAAATATGACATTTGCCTTCATAATCACTTGAGACCTCTAAGTGTCTTGGTTGATTTTTCTGAACTAAGCGGTCATTCATGGTGTCCCTTCTTTCCACAGGTAAGATGTCAATATTTACCCTAGTCATGTGGCTACTGACTCAGCAGTATTGCTCATGTCCGATTTGCCAGTGTAAACGTTCAGACCAGCATTGGTTTCTCCTGGGATAAACATTTATCTTCACTCATTATATGTCTCAGAACTCTCAGTAGAATGTGGTTAGGAATAGATTATTTTATGATTGGATTCTGCTTTTCTGGAAACCATCGTAGGAATAGGCTTGGAGTTAGAGCTACCATTTTTAATGTTATTTTTGAGATTTTTGCCTTTGTAGCTTCCCAAAACAAGGAGATTTGGCATTTCATATAAGGCTGACTCAGAATGCTCCTCACAGAGGATCTTTCTTCAAGTCTTTTGCTTAGTATTGTTCTTATCAGTTCAGCCAGCTCTGAGCTCTAAAGTCTTGGCACTGGTGGCAGCTGTCCTTCAATAATCTGATAAACTAAAAATTCATGTCTTTGGTGTTGAAAGCATGCTTCAGGGTGGTCATTTCACAGACACAACATCTCAAAGCCCAAACTTCAGACTTATACTTTTAGGATCTGTTTGAGAACAATTCAGGGCTCATGTAATAAGTTGTGCCCATGAGGGTGCTTGCCACGTCACAGTGGCTCTCTAACATGTGGGCAATTCCTAGATCACCCACTTTGATGACTGTTCTTGTTAGAAAGACATTTTGAGTTTCCAGATCCCCATGAAGGATGTTTATCATGTAAATACTGCAAACCTATGGCACTCTGTACAAACCATTCTACCACCTGACTCTCAGGCAGCAGTTGACCTTTCTGTTCCTTGAGCTTCAAGAAAAGATCAACTCCTTCACAGAAGCCCATGGCAATGTACAGCAGACCATCTCTGGCCTCCCACAACTCCTCATAGGTGACAATATTGCAGTGCTCCAGCTGGAAAAGAGCTGAGCTTCCTGTTCAGCAGCTTGCCACTCTCAACTAGAGGAGTTTTGGAAGTTCAGTCTTTTGATGAAATACTAACTGCCATCACACGGGTATTTCACAGTGTCACCTCAGCATAGCTGCACCTTTCCATGACCAGCACATAGCAATAAGTAGCCAGGAGCATGTGCCTGGCACAGACCCAGAAGGGATACAGTGGCAGCAGTGGGGGGCAGCTGGCAGTAGCAGGAGGTCCAGCTCATACCGAGGGCCTATGGTGGGGTTGGCTATGGAGGCAGCCTGGACAGGAGCAGAAAGCCCCACTCCACCATGCAGATGCTACCATAGAGATCCCACAGGAGACAGTCCTGCAAAAGCTCAGACACTAAACATTTCTAAATGCCCTTCACAAAAAGCTTGTAGTAATCACATCTTCTATGACATAATTGTAAAGATCAAAAGAAATAATTTATCTTATGCTACGGTATTTGCATTTTTAAAATTTTCATTGTTCCTGGCTCATAACTCCCTTCTAAAGCAAGTTATAGAAATTAAGATTCCTCTTCCCTAAGGTGCATCATAGAAATGCCAATATTCTTCCTATCCTAAAGTTTACCATAAATCCTCTGACCTACCTTGTCCAATAGTAGATGATTAGACACCAGTTAAGAAGTGATCTTGTTCATTGTCCCTTGAACAGGCTGGCCAAGAATAACTTACTGTCAGTCCTTGCTAGGTGCTGCCACCCAGTCTATCAGCTTTAGATAGGTGATGAAGTCTCCATACAAACCCAGAGGAAGAGCATTCAAAGAGCTTCTGGGTGGCTGAACAAATGGAGGTTCCTGGACCCGGTGCCCCAGAGAGGGTGTGGAAGTTTCTTGCCCCTTCTCCCATACTTCAATGCATCTCTTCTTCGGTATCACTTGTCATACATTTATAATAAACCAGTAAACATGTTTTCGTGAGTACATGAAATAAATTAATTGAACCCGAAGATGGAGATTTAGAAACTCCAATTTATAGCTGGTCAATCAGAAGCACAAGTGAAACAACCGGGGTTCGCAACTGGCATCTGAGGAAGAGGTCAGTCTTAGGGACTGACTCTTCACCCTGTAGGACCTGGCACTATTTTTCAGTTACACAGTGTCAGAATTGAATTATAATAGAGGGTACCTCCCTGATGCTTGCTGCAGAACTGATTGCTTGATGTTGGGAAGAAGTCTCACACCCTTGGAAGTCACAGAAGTGTTCTGTGTTGTGAATTTGTAGTAGCAGAAGCTGAGTCTGAGTTTGTGCTAATTTTTACACTGTGCCCACACATTATCAACACTTCTTGGTATAGTATATTAGTTTGTTAGAGATGTCATAAAAACTAATACAGGGAGGGAGGCCTAAGAAATAGTCTAAATGGGATAATTTACATTCTTTGAGTTCTAGTGACTGAGAGTCCAGGATCGAGGTGTCAGCAGAGTTCTCTTCCTTACTAACAGACACTCACCTTTCGACCATATTCTCACATAGCCTGTTTTCTGTGTGTGGGCATTCCTGGTAATTCTTCATCTTCCTCCAGTTCTATTGGATTACAGATCCATCTTAGGATCTCAATTTACCTTAATTACCTCCTTGAAAGCTATAATGAGGGTTAGGGGTTGTTATAGTTTGTATATGAACTATCCCTCAAGGACTCACGTGTTGAAGGCTTGGTCCCCAGTGCAGCAGTTTTCAGAGATGAGAATTTTGAGAAGTGGTTAGATTGTGAAGGTTCTGTCTTTTAATGGTTTAATCCATTGAGGGATTCATATTCAATGGCATTATTGGGAGGTGGTAAAAACTGTAGGCCATGGGGCCTACTTGGAGGAAGTAAATCACTGAGGGGATGGTGTAGGAGAGGGTGTTTTGTCTCTGGCCCCTTTCTCACTATTTCTCTGCTTCCTAGCTGCCATGAGCTGACAGCCTTCTCCCACTGTGCCTTTCTACCATGATGTTCTGCCTCAAGTCAGACCCAAAGTAATGGAGTTGGTCAACCTTGGACTAAAATCTCTGAAACCATGAGCCACAGTTAATCTTTCCCCCTCTAAGTTGTCTTTCTCAGGTACTTTGTTCCAACAATTAAAAGCTGACTAATACAGGATTGAACTCAAGAGTCTTTGGGAAATATTATTCAGTGTACAACACATAGTTTCTAGATCATAATTTAAACAACAACAAAAACTTGTAACTATTATATAAATAAGCATACCACAACTGGAAGCTTTGAATAAAATATGCCTTTTTATCTACCAATGAAACTGGAAAGCACAGAACATGAGGACTTTGGCAGCAGATAGCTCTACTCCCAAAACAAAGACATAATTTATTCATTCATCAGCTATTATTAAGACAGTATATTTCTAAAAAGTCTCTGGCTAGTGTATCTTTTATTTGATAAGTTTTACAGTGATTCTGTAGGTCAATATTTTATTTTGTCATGTAAAATTCTAGAGAGAAATAGATTCATAAAGGAAATTCTTTTCAGAGAACTTGCATTTAAGCATCAGACTGAAAAAACTAGTCAACTAACTTATTCATGATTTAAAACCTAGATAAGATGAGCTAATAAAGAACTTAGGTAGATCAATTTACACTGTTAATTATAGAACATACCAATTTGGAGAGTGAATACATAGAAAGCAGAATATTGTCTTTAGGTGAAGTGTTTGAAAGTAAAATTACAATAACAAAATATGCTTAACTAAAAATAAATGCTACTGACAGGGTAGCGCTTTAAGAAAAGATCAAGGGAAAAAATTTCTGGCAAAACAAAGCTGAATACAGAAATTTTCTGATGGAAATTATTTGGAAAGACCAATTAATTGTCTTATATTTTGATAATGTTCAGCCTATATTCTTTGGGAAAATTACCTGATTTTTAAGACCTTTCAAAAGTAAAATGGCAAAGAAATTTTGGACACTCTGTAGTTCCCGTCAAGATCAAGATTTTTTTCAGATATATAAGAATATAGTAAATGGGGAAAAAAAAGCCTACATACTAATTTTCTGAGTCAGTGATTAGTTTAAAGGAAAATAAGAAGGTAGAATACATGCCCACTCCTTCACCATTTGTGCTGATTAGTAAATCCAGTCACCCCTGCCTGAACTTGTCCTAAGATTGAACCACTCAGCAGTTTTTGATGAGCACATAATGTCACAGATGTGATTGGCTTTGTAATCTTTGTCAGATTGACAGTGTGGGACAAACATTGTGAATGACAAACAATGTAACACCATCAATGGTGGTTGTCCCCTAGGTTTTATTGGCAAGAGGATACAGCAAAGCTCCTTTACAATAATATCCCCCAAACATTCCCCTTATGTCTGCATGAGGGACATTTCTCAGTGTTCAGCTTCTAGAGTGTTTGTAAAGAAGGGCCAGGGAAGACACTCTGCTGTTCACTGCTTCAGAGTTTCTGTACCTGTTAAGTATTTCATTCTTTTCCAACAAATGGGAATAAAGCTAGGAGAGAGAACAAGAAATGGGAAGTAAGGCCAAAAAAAGCCGGGTGGGGGGTCTGACAGATGATTAAGAACCACATATCTGGACCCCTGATCATCTTATTCTTTCTGTCTTCTGGCACTGTTTATCCCACTAGCAAAATTTAATTAGGCACTTCAATTAAAAATCTTCTCAACTGTTGATCAATCAATGAGATTTTCAGAGTACCTAAATTAATCTCTAAGGTAATATTAAATTTGATTAATTCTGTCCCTCGGCCTATTCTGTCCCTTCCTCCCCACATGCCACAGATACACACACTTGCACACTCTTATTAAAGTAATTAATTTGAGTTCTTAAAGTTAGCTCTCACTTTCAGATACTTTGGAAGTATTTTGCACAATAATTTTATTTACAATTACATTTATAATACATATTCTATTCATTTAATTATTTTTTACAGTACTACATATTGAATCCAGTGGTGTTCTACCCCTGAGGTATATTCACAGACATTTTCTATATTTTCCTTGAAGCAGAGTTTCACTACATTGCTGAGTTTGGTTTCAAACTTGTGATCCTCTTGCTTTAGCTTCCCCAGTAGCAGGGATTATAGGCATGAACCACCATCCCTGGTCATATTATTATTAACTCAATTTTGTGACTGAGGGATCTGAGCGTATCTCTTATCTGACTATAGTCCCTAAATTAATATGATATTTTAAGGTACTTCTAGTTGATTCTATATTTACTACAGGGAAGCAAGCGAGTTTGGTTATTAAAAAGCTCGAGTCAGATCCATAGTCTTGAATTCTGATAATTCAATTCACAATAATTACTATCTATGAAAACTTTTGAATGTTAGTTCTCTTCTTTGCCTCTCAGGTTCTTCTTTAGTAATAAAAAGCTAAACATTCTTTTGTGTCTCATAGGAATGCTGTGACAGTCAAATGAATGAGTGCAGGTGAAGCACTCAAACAACACCTGAACTATAACATGTCTGGTAGGTGTCAATCATGATGATGAAAAAGAGGGAGATGGTAACAATGAGTCATAGTGCCTTTAGCGATAAAAAAATTGTCTTCAAAGTGGGTGATGCTTTCATCCTTTGGTGAAAATGTTTCCCTTAGAGACACAGAGACATGAATATATAGAATGGGAAGACTTTTTTTAGCCCAAACAAGCATTACCTATTCTACATGTACTTCCTGCATTCCTGTTACAATTTTGACCCATCATAATACATTACCATATCCTTTCAGAAAACTTATTTCTCCTCTCTTCCCTCTACCTCTGGGGAGCTCCTTCATGTCACGTTTCCTATTGGAGGTTAGGAAGACAACATCCAACAGGGGCAGGGTGGATGTGCTCATACTCCCAGAGCCTGTTAGTAAAGCTTTGGAAGAAGAGATATGCTCTTGTTCTGCTTTTATATTTACTCTCAGTAATGGATAGGAACTTAAACAACTCCAGACTCTGCCCTTTAGTGAAAATTATTGTTTGCAAATCCTCCAAAGTCGTTAAAGAAACTCTGCCTTCCTGGTAAAAGATAGCTTGGCTTCAAAGATAGAACCTAACTATAAACCACAATTATTTGAAGCACATTTGTGTTTCAGTGGTTATCAGTACCAAGAAAAATTTTCTTTATAAAACAAAAATACTTATTTTGGGGAAAATTGTCCTATTTTCAGATATTTTACTTACATTGTATTTGACTTAATTTTAGAACAGAGTCAAGGTTTTGTCTTCTCAAATAGTGATACTATTAAAAAAAATCCTAAAATTTAAATGGAAGACAAATAGAATTACAGATATATCCCACCATGCCTAGCAAAAAATACAATTTAATAGTTATATTTTTGAATTTTATAAAGTCCATTATTGTTGACTTGTTAGCAGATATTTAAGTGGAGTTGGTTAACAGAGTTCCCAAGCAATTTTTAAAAAAAATTATAGAATGAGTTTTTGAAGTTTTTAAGTTGGCGACATTAAATAAATAAATTTGGCATAATTAAGACACTACATGTCAGAAGCAAATTAAGCTATGAAGAGACAGGAGGTTTTCACTGTATGGAGGAGCTGTGGGGTCTGTATTCCACAGTATGGGAGAAAAATGACATGGAATTGGTAATTAACATCAGTATGATATTCATGAACAGTGCATCATTGCAGAGCTGTTATAGAAAGGCATAGCTTTCAAATGGTCTTTCATTCTCTGAAGTCACCTTGTACCACAAGCCGATCTAACCTTTCAAAATTAAGCGATATCCTGATTGCAAATTCAGTACTCCAGATATGATTAACCTGGGTCTCTCTTCCTTCTTTCTCTGTTCCTCTGTGTCTCCCTCACAAACAGTTTTTATTCCACAATAAATCTATAATAGTAGCTAATGTGACATTTCATAAGCGGTCTACACCAATTGAAAAAACGCGTTAGAAAGTAGACAAATGATAATGCCATAACAAAGGGACACATGGCTCTCTGTGGTGGAGAATATCACTAAGATGATGAATTTGTTTCAGGTTATTTGAAAAGACAGACACAATTGACTTTGAAAGAATTTAACGTGCTTCAAGTTTGGTATTTGCTTAAAGTCTTTCTAGTACCAAAGATATTTTGCTCCTAGAACTTATGATTCTACTTGATAATCTCTTTTACCAGGTTGATACTCTAATGAATTTGGGCTCTTTCCAATAGTAACATTTGGAATCAGAAGACAAAGTCATGGTACATACAAGGAAAAACAACATATTTTGTTTCAATACCTGAGACGTTGCAAGGTATTGTTGAAGAAATGAGTCTCTAAACCACCAGTACATCAATGCATAAAATAGTTTGGATCACTAACTATTCACAGTTAACAGAAAGGTTACACTATGTCAGCATGTCAGCACTGTCTATAGACACCAGATAATAGGAGATTACAGGATATAAGCTATGTGGTATTTAATAGCGAAATGGCTTCAAGAAGAGGCTTGTGATAGATTTATACTATTTCAATGTAATGTTCTGAATTTTCCATGTTTTCTTGACTAAATTCAAGCATGTAAATACAAATTGCACAGGAATTGTTTTTTTAAAAAAAGTGCAAACACACCAAGATATTGAAGGACCAGAAAGCGAGAACCCTGAAAATTTCTCAGACTTTAGTTTCTAAAGCACTGGTTTCTGATTATTACCACTAGACAGAAGTGAGATCTGTGATTAATCATAAATTCTCCAGGCTGTATTTTCCTGATTGGTAAAATGCAAGCAATAAATTCTACCTCACAAAGTTGTCAGGAGAATTATATGTGATAAAACTTATAAACTTCTTCATAAGAAGTAAAAAAGAACCAATACTTTTAGATATTGTCATAGTTATTTTAATTCATATTACTTTCTTTTCATTGTATTATATATCTCAACAAGTTGATGAGCAATTGGTAATATTTGTAGTTACAAAAGTAATATTATATCACTAATCTCATAAAAATATATTTTCCCAGGAAAGTAAAAAATAAGAAATCAAAATACAAGTAATTTGGGAAAAAAGAAAAGGAATTTTAAAAAATCACTTTAAAGAACTGCTAGCACATGCCTGTAATCCCAGTAACACAGGAAGCTGAGGAAGGAAGATTGCAAGGTTGGGTTCAGCCTCAGCAACTAAACAAGACCCTCAACAATTTAGAGAGACCTTGACACTCTCTCTCTCTCTCTCCATATACATATATGGGACTAGAGATGTAGCTCAGTCATAGAGCACCTCAGGGTTCAATCCCCAGTACCACACACATGAACAAAAAACATAAATCACTTCAATGACAGGGTGTATGTGTGGGTGTTGGTGTGTATTTGTGTGTGAACATATAGTGGGTCAAAAGCAATATGTGTTGATTTTTATCAAGAAAATAGGAGTACTAAGCTGTAGCTTTATTTTCTGGGTGAATTTCAACAATATTTAACCTCACACTGCCCAGAATCTTCAATGACAAAAATGAGAAAATCAGCTTTGCCAAATTATTCCAAAATATCAATAAAGATTGAATATTTGACTCAGTGGTACAGTGCTTCTCATGAATGCCTGAGGTCCTGGGTTTGATTCTCATCACTATAAAAGCAAAGTCATAATTCTAAATTCTGGGATATCATGAAATGTTTCCAAACTGATCTCATAAAAATCTGTTCTCATATCAATGACATTTTTATTATTTTATTTTATTAATAAGGTGATCTACATTTATACAGCTCAGACATATTGAAGTTTTGAACTTCATTAAAGTTGTTAGTTTCTGCTTCTTCCATGAATTAAATATGCACACTAAGGGAAAGCATCATGAACAGTTGAAAGATAAACATAATTCCATAATCCTCACCACCTACTGTTGTTTGGAAAATACTCTCAAAAAGTGCAGTTTATTGAATGAGAATTTTTATCTCTACACCTGAAAGTCATGGGGATGCAACTGTCTACTCTTGTCATTTGCTTTCTGCTGGGTCTGGCTACAAGGATGCTCTTGTAACAGTGGTCCATTTCATGCTTTAAATATAGCCCTTGCTGCTCTGCCACTGAGGTCTATCTTAAAATGAACATATTTTTTTCTCTTCTCCCTCTCTGAAATTAACCAGTGGATCACAATACCCCCACAGGGAACATCTGAAATGTAGCCTTTGAATAGCTTCTTTAAAAACCCTCTGTTCTCAATGATGAGCAGAATCACAGCTTCTGGGACAGGAATACTATGTGCTTATCCTTTGCTAGCAAAGCAATGAAATTCTTTTTCATTATTCTCAAAACCATGTCCTTGTTATTGGATTAGTACTTAAGGCAAGAACCAAGGTTTCTGTAACATGCTGTTCTCATACTCTCTACAGGATAAATAAAGGATCTGGCAAGGCTAGCAATGCCAGGTGCCCTGGTCAGACTGACTAAAACTTCTGTTTACTAGCCAATAGAGAAAGAACTCAACATTTGACAAGCATTAGTTTTAGGGGACTGCTAATTGACATAGAATCTCAAGACTAAAATTAAATAGATTGTTGTACCACAGAAGCAGCTGTCTTTATTATACCATTGTGAACATCACAGATGCATATCTTTGAGAAGAGTGGGAAACAGACTGACAGATATGAAAGCTAAATATCCTTTTCTATGTAGAGGGGAAATAGGTAGGAGGTGGGAAACAAAGAAGGGATATATCAGAAAAAGAAGACTCCATCTTGAAACATTGAAGAATCAGCAATTAAAGAACATTTTTGTTGATAAAGAAACCAAGTTGGAAAATGAAATTTAAAACATTAAAGAAACTACTCACTTCATTTTTTTGTTTTTTACTGTTTGGGATTTGCATCACAGTAACAAGAGGTTCTATGATTTAACTCCAGTTACTTCATTTCTAATAACAAGTAACTAATTGATAATTTAAATAAAATAACAATAGAAAGACAAGCAAATAATGCTGAGAATAGAAATAATCTGTTTGACATAATTTCTACTGTTTCTTGAGGAGTCCATTTTTGAAAGAAAATATAAATCAAACCAAACCAAATTAAGTGCTAACTTCACCTCTTCAATGGTTAATGTAGAATCATAAACTCCTGGGCAATGGGTCCCTTATTTATCAGGGTATTTGTATTGCATTCAGCATAAATACTGTGACAGGGCAATTTTGGGGTCTATAAATATTCAAACATAAAGAGGACAAAACATATAAAGTATGTAGTATGTTAGGTACTGCCTGTTGGAGAAGTTAAAAAGAATTGGAGCCAATGATCAGTCATCTTTACTGTATTAGTAGGTTTTCCATCACTATAACAAAATACCCGAGGTAATCAGCTTGTAAAGATAAAATTTTTATGTTTGAATTACAGTTTTGTAATTCCAGCCCATGATCAGCTGGCTCTATTACTTTTGTCCCGTGGTAAGGTAGCACATCTTGATGGTAGTGTATGGCAGAGCAAAACTGCTTACCTCATGACCAGGAAGTAAAATAGAGGAAAGAAAATGTGCTGGGATTCCACAATCCCTTTGAGATCATACACTTGATGACCTAAGGTCTCTCTCAGGGCCCACTTCCTAAATATTTTACCACTTCCCAATAACACCACATTGGGAAACAGGTCTTTTTAACACAGGGGCACTTGGGTGACATTCAATAGACAAACTATATCATCTGCCAATTTTTGAAGTCAAAACATTTAACACAGAAATTGCAGCCTAAGAACTATCATATCCTTTGTGTTGGCCAACCCACTTTTTAAGGCCAACTTTCACTTTGAAGAAATTGTTAATGATCAAAAACATTTTATCTCACTTATTGTCTTAGCACTGTGAACCTTTGTTGATTTGGTAGTTACCACAAGAAGTGCAGGACATATTCAATAATTGTACATGTTGGCAGAGCTATAAAATTTCCTCTCAATATACACATTTATGTCAACTTCCACCCAGTATCTTTTTATTGCCAAGTTTGTTTTGCTGATTATTTCTTCATATATCATAAATGACATGTCATATATTTATGACCAAGTGATAAAGTGCTTATTCACTGACAAATTACTTCTTAATCTTGTTACATTACTGCTCTTCAGTGTAAAGTATTCTTAATAATTAATAGCAATTTATAGTATAATGAAAATATGTTTCATTGTCAAGATTTTGATCATGTTTTATTTTTAAAAGATAAGAATACAATTTTTATAAGAATCTCATCAAATATTCAAATATTTTAAGTTCTCAAAATTTTCTCATTGCATTTGAAAGGATTAATGTTTTGCAACTGCTATTTAGAATTACAATAGGTATTAGCCCCATTAAAAAGTGAATATTTCAGATATTTATGAAACAGACATTATATGTCAGAAACACATTTATTTTTCATGTATAATAAGAATGAAAGAATTAGGTCATAATTTGTTCCTAGTGAGAATCAAAGCTTAAAGCCAACGTTTTCCTTAGGATAATTATATCTCCATTACAGCAAGCTAAGCCATAACAATTAGCAACCATAGTGGAATGCATACACAATGCATTAATATGTTTAAAAACTCTAGGTATGCATTTTCAGGTTCATTCTGTCTTGTAGTCTGTTGGGGTTTTCCATTAATTATAAAGGCTTTGAAGTATTTACCAATGTGTTGTTCACTCAGGAAAGAAAAAGTGAGAAAAATTTCTAGGATATTTTGAAGAAAAACTGAAAGAAAATTAGGTTACTGCTTTTGATTGTGATTTTTTATTTGGCCTTCTGAATTTTGTGATCTATGTTCTAATATCATTTTCACACTTATAGTATTTTACTGGGGCCAGGGAATGTGGCTTAGTGGTCGAGCACTTGCCTAGCATGAACAACACCCTGGGTTCAATCACCAGTACTGTGAAGGAAAGAGAGAGAGAGAGAAAGAGTAAAATACACAGGGAGAAAGAGAGAAGCATAATCTGGTGGCCTTTGCTGGGCAAGAACTCATGGGCAAATCATTGAAAAGATGCCGCAGCAAGTTTTTGGCAGAAATCACAGGGCACCTATCCAGTTCCTCCTCTAATCTGACTCTTCAATTTGAATGATTTGTAGCTGTTTTCTTGTTCCAATGTAAGCTATATCCCTGTAGAATCAAACACAAAATAATAATTTAAATTGTGAAGGAAACTAAGAAGTGATCTAACCCAGATGGTACCTTTTTACAAAGGAAGTAAGTAAGACTTACAGCAGGAAATGATGGCTCAATGTAATACAGGTTGTTGTGCTGTTAGGTACAGAGCTAGAATCTGCACCAGGTTTTCCATTCCAAGCCCAAACAATAAAAGGACAATATACATCAAACAAACCACCCAATAAAAATATCAGTAATATATAAATTGAGGGTTTTTTTGTGGAATATTAGCAAAATTGTGTTCTGTTCTTTAAATTTAAATTCATAACCTAATTTGGACTTAAAGTTATTCATTGGAAACATAATTACTGTCTCTATGTCTGGTATGCTGCTATTATTTTTAGATATGTAAAGTGCACAATAGAGGGCAAATGCTATTTAAGTAGACTTGAAAGTAAGTCAGGTCATTGATTTTTCCTTTTCTCTTTAAATGTAGGCTCCACAGTGGACTGCAGTAAAAGAAGTCCTCTCAGGGGTCAGGTCCTTCATCAAAAGAATCTTCACTATTTAACAAGGCAAGAAGCTGGTTGTGGTGGGCATGCCTGAAATCTCAGCAGCTAGGGAGGCTGAGGCAGGAGGATCACAAGTTCAAAGGCTGCCTCAGCAACTTAGCAAGGGTCTATGCAATGTTGCAAGATTCTTTCTCAAAATAAAAAAATATATATATAAAGGGCTGGGGATGTTGCTCAGGGGTTAAGTGCCCTGGATTCAATCCCAGGTACCTAAATGAATAAATAAATAGGCTAGAAACAAAGTAGATGCACATTTGCATCATATTTGTAAAACGTAGTTTCTCAACTTCTAAAGACAAATGTTGTACTAATAAATCAAAAGGGATCTAATTGATTCCTATAAAGCTTATTCTCTCAAAACAAATCAAAACACCTATCTCATCCCACACCCATACAACTAAGTTCATTTACATGTATAAGAGGAGCCACTTTCATAGTACAGTGGTGAAACCCTCAATTGTCCTTTACTTCTTGTTACAGATTGACTAAACTTGGGTCAAGCTTCTCTTTTCTCCCACAATGTTAAAGTTAGGCTCTTCCAATGCTTAACTAAACATTACCACCAAGATTCTCTCTGTTGAGTAGTTCTTTCTAAGAACTTGTTGACTGCAGATACATATGTTCTTTTGAAGTGTTCTGATTTTGTCCTTTGCTTCCCTGACCTGTTGTCCTGCTTGTTGCAAAATTCCTGCTTTTTCACAAATCATTGTAAATAATCCTTTTCCTCTGTTCTTTTTGAAATGTTAATGTAAAAATATCCCCTCTTTGCAATAATATTTTAAAATTAATCTGTTGTTACTACATAAATACTGTTTATTTATTTAAAAGGTAAGGAAGACTTTATTCAAGATTCAGCAGTAAGACTATTGCAATCAGCGAGGATATTGTAAATTGGAGTCAATTCTCAATACAGCAAAGACATCTGGGGATTTGCAGCCAATGAGTGATGAAAAATTACTAAGAGGCAACATGAAGGGTAGGGGATTCTTGCTAAACTGACTTAACCAAGTTTCTTGACAAAAGCATTTGTGCATGAAGGACTTATACATCAAAGGCGGGGGAGGAAGAACTTGATCAGAC
>PVHX01008010.1:0-86581 GCA_004024805.1 Geosciurus inauris
GCTTGTAATCCCAGCACTTAGGGAGGCTGAGACAGGAGAATCGCGAGTTCAAAGCCAGCCTCAGCAATGGCGAGGCGCTAAGCAGCTCAGTGAGACCCTGTCTCTACATAAAACACAAAATG
This sequence comes from Geosciurus inauris, assembly GCA_004024805.1. Lineage (NCBI taxonomy): Eukaryota > Metazoa > Chordata > Mammalia > Rodentia > Sciuridae > Geosciurus > Geosciurus inauris. The sequence goes on from PVHX01008010.1 coordinate 123, forward strand.
GGGCTGAGGATGTGGCTCAGTGGTCGGGTGCCCCTGAGTTCAATCCCTGGTACCAAAAAATAAAAATAAAAAATAAAAATAAAAAAATAAAGAAAGTAGAGGTCAGAAAGAGAACAAATATACCCCATATTGCAGCTGGAAGGATGGAGCCAAAGACAGACCTCAAGGTTACTCCCAAGTACACAGTCCATTCAAGTATTTTACCCAAAGCTGTATCCTTAAACTATGAATCAAAATGGCACCTCAGGAATCTATTGTGTTTGATCTGGTGAGACAACTACATCAGATCTTTTGAGTTGAGACCTTCCAAGTTTAGTGCTTCACAAGTCTATGTGGATTCCATTAGCCCCTAATTTGTCCCACCGAGACAGCCCCCCTGGACTCCAACGGATAGTTTTGCCTTTGTCATTCCGAACCACCAATGTGCAGGGCAGCTGCTCCTCTCACACTGTCCTAACTAGCAGCATGGCATTCATTAACAGCTGCTGTGTGTTCAAATGTTCTCCCCCGCATGGAACAGGGCCTGCAAAAATACATTCTCCTGCTAAAGTGGCACATGACATGGCAGCAGATGTTTGCTGATGATGTTCCTGACAATTTGCTCTGCCAGGATCTAAGATTCTGATTCTTCCCAGAGGCAGTCGGGATAGGGCAAAGTACCCAAGAGGCAACACCCTCATCATACCGACTCTAGGTGCTTAGCTGAGCACCCGGCACTTGATAGACCCGCAACTGCTATTAGCTACCAACTATTAGGGCTGATGTCCAGCCAACTGTGCACTGAAGCAGACATGGTTGTCGAAATGCAGTGTAGCTGTCATACTGGGAGGCAAATAACTATTCCACAGAGCCCCTGTCTGCCCAGTGTCCACCACCACCACTGCCATCTTTATCACAATGGTAGGACAATGGCCTCTTCCGTGGGACCCCAGAACCTCCTCATAGGCCAGCATCCATTCTGATTGATCAGTGTCCTAGATACCAGTCGCTAAATTCAATATCATGTCCATCATCATCTAATCGTTTAGAGATTTCCATTCTCACACTTATACCCAGAACTTCAACCCCTCCTGTGTCCTCCCTGACCTCTCCGACGTCTCCTTCCCATCCTTTACAGTAGGTTCTGTGCTCTACGCATCCTTTGAATGATGACCTTTTCTGACTCGACACAGTCCCTGAACATCTCACCCATGCCCTGACATCGCTGACATTGTGTGTACCTCGGTCAACCTAGTGAGGCTGGAACTGAACTATGTTGCCACTAGTTCCATTCTCCACAGAGTTCTGGGTTGGCATGAGGCACAGGAGACATTTTGCATGAGACCTGGAAGGTAAAAGTGAAGCAGGGATCATTTTGGTGTCACTTTCCAAAGTGGCTGCAGAGCAGCAGGTGCTGTTGCCCTGTGTTGGCTGGCCCGTCTCTCTTACGTAAGGCAACAGTCAGGTGGGCAGCTTCTCCAGCTCCTGCCAGATTTCACCCTTCAACATTGCTCACTCCTGGGCCAGGTGCACATTAGCTCTGTGATGAAGGAAACCAGCATCTCTTGCAATGAAAACCTAAAGTTGGTGACATCAGCACAGGTTCTACTCCCGCCCCACAAGTCCTGGCTCATCCTGGCAGGTTCTCTGCCACTTCCCTATGTCATGTTTATCTTTGCTGACTGCCTGCCCTGCACACACAGAAGCAGCAGCTGTACACAAACTGCTGACCATATTCCCACATTGCATAAGGTCAAATCTGTATAATAAATCTATGATTCTATCATATCTGTATTCATAGGCAGGCAGAAGAGGCAGATAAATAAACATACAATATATAGTGCTATAATTTTCATCTTAAGTGTTTCCCAGAAGCCCATATGTTAAAGGCTGGGGCTTGGAGCTATTAGTGGTGGAGATTTTAAGAGATGGAGTCTAATGAGAAGTCTTAGGTCATTGTAGGCACACCCTTGTCAGGGATTATAGGATCCTAGTTTCTTCCTCTTTTGCTTTCCATGCAGGGGGTGGGTGGTTTTGCTTTTGCCCTGCCACACACTGTCACCATGATGAGCCACCACAGGTCCAAAGCAACAGGGCGAACTGATTATGAGCTGAAACCTCTAAAACTATGAGCCCAAATAAACCTTTTCTCTTTATAAGTTGAGTATATCAGGGATTAGTTATAGTAACAGAAAACTGACTAACACAGATAATCACCTAATGTTTCTCTGATCGAACTGATCTCCGATCACCTAATGAGTCTGCTTCTCTGATTGAACTTCACTGACACAAATATCTACCCAGTCACCTAAGCCATAAATCTAGAATCAGCTCAATTTCCCTCTCTCAATCACACCAACATCTAAGCATCTTCCCAAAGAGAATCTCTACCTCCAAACCTGCTTTTTTCTTCAAGTTCTTGAATTTTTTTTGTTCTGTCTTACTTTGGATCCTGACAATTGAACTGTTTGTTTTATAAAGAAACTGGAATATCATGGTAGACAAGGCAGGAAGGATCCAGGAATGACTGCTACTTAAAGACTCAGCAAAGAACTGCAAATAGCCTAGAGCAGGTTGGCTTCCTTCACATTTCTTTATATCTGACCAAACATGATACAGCCAGATATGATCCCTTTGAAGGGCACAGTCACGAAAAGGATGTCCACATCTGCAGATTATAGTCATTCAGTGAAGCATTTGCTGTAACTGCACTCACTGGGGGCTCAGCAGCAGCTTAATTAATCAAGGCTTTTACAGAAATATGTCTGTATTTATTTATCACGAAGGTGACAGGACCTGCTAGGCAAATTCATAATGCAAACAGAAGAAATGTTAGCCCACAAAAGAGCAAGGAGCTTAAGTACTGGCCTTTGCATTCACATAACAAATGTGCTCATTACACATTTTTTCTACTCCCTTAATACCCCGGCCTGGATCTCTAACACCTCCACCCTCTTCCATTTTACCATTTTTCCTATGGGTGCTTGATTATAATGAAACTACATTTCCTCACTGTTCTATTTTTCTAGCCTATCATTCATTAATTCACAAAACATTTATTAAGTGCCTGTTGTTTGCCAGGTGCTGGGAAAATAACTTGTTAGTACAGGATTTCTATTCGTGAAGTTTCCATTCTCATGGGAGAAGATCATCCATGAAGAAGTAATCCAATAAATAACAATTGCATTCAGTGACAGGTACACAGACATTCAGACACACACACGTACGAGGTAGGGTGTGACAGGGTGGTCAGAGAAGGCCTCTTGGAGGAGGTGACAACCAAGCAGAGACATGAACAGTAGGAAGGAACTGGCCATGAGACTATCTGAACAAGCCCTCCCCAGGCAGAGGGCACAGCAATGTGAACAGACCCAAAGCAGGAAGGGTCTTGCCATGTGCTCATGCTATAACCCAAAAGAGTACTAAATATCTCTTCCTTCAGTCTCTGGAACACCCCACAGCCTCTCTGCACATTCTGTTCCTTCGCATGGACCTCTCCTGCCCTGCGGTCACATGAATGATTCCTTGTCTTTTAGGTTCAATCCTAACCGTCACCTCTTCAGAGAAGGGTTCCCTGACTACCCAACCTGCGGGAGGTCTTCCTTGGAATTTTGTCTGCTAACACCTGGTATACCTTCACAAAATAGGACTGTATGTGTGCTTATGGAACATGTAGAAAGCACTCAGAATAATTTCTTAATCGATGACCCCATGAGTGGATCAAAGCGGTCATCCATTGAGCATCCAACCAAGCAGGCTGAGAACAGGAAAAGCGGTGGGGTGAACACAAAGGAAAGAAAGTATTGAGAAAAGTAAGGACTTAAGAAAGGAGAAACAAAAGGAGGAAGGGTAATCTGCTAAGAAAGCCAAGCGGAGGGACTGAGGTAGGGAAAAGTGGCCAACGACAGTGGACAGCGTGGACAGAAAAAACATCTAAGACCAAAACAACAGCTGCACTGCAGTGAAGGCCTCCCTGCTCTCCAGAGTGACAGAGCCTTGCACAGCCTGAGATGCAAAGCCCAAGGGGCCCACTTGGGTCACCTGCCACCCACTGCAGACTCTTCCTCTGCCTGGACCCTTTAACAATGAATGGGGTGCTCACTCTTAGCATCAGTCATGCACCAGCCCGCGCACAGTAGGTCTTTCCTTCTCTACTCAAAGCAATCAGTCCCTGAACCATTCTGGGTAGAATAGTGGCAAAACTACCACCCTCTATAGCCCGCCTCCACCACAGGTTCCAATTTGTCAAGTTCCCTAGTGTGTTGCCCGTGACAGCACCCAGAGAGCCCGACGTGTCTGAAGCCCCACGCACTAAGACAACCCAAACATCTGAAATCATGACAGTGTGACCTTCAAGGCCCTTGAATCTGACAAACCCACCAGCTGGGTGAAGGCCTGGGATGGTTTTGAGCCTCTTCTGCTTTGACAGAAGCAGCTACGGCAGATGCTCTTGTATTTTATTGTGTCACAAATGGATGCGACGTGGGAGGAGAGGAAAATAGAACCTGGGAAAGGGCACAGGAGTCTTTCTGCACAGCCCCCACAGATGGGGCTGTACATAACGAGATAACACAGGTTCCAATCTCAGGGCCAGCTGCTGAGGCTTGACTTCTTAACAGAAAAAGAAGAAATTCTCCTTGAAATGAGAAATACAAGGCAGACAAAATGTGCCTTGAACATTGACTGTCCCCACTGGGCAGTCAATGTTCTTTGCAAATTGGGTTGTGACTCTTTGGGGAGCCAGCTGTTTTGACAGAAAATGCTGCCACAGGTGGAGGCAAATTCCTTGCTACCTGCCCAGGCTGGATCCAAACAGACCCCTAGTACTCTGTGTACACCTTCCATGGGCACCAGGCATCAATCTCCGATTGATGTCATTTTGGACAGCTTTCTCCTCGGAGCTATTATTTTCCCAATTTTTGTTTGCCAGAAAAATAACAAAAGAGCTCCAGTCCCTCCTCCTTCCATGGGACTTTTTTTTTTTACATGTACCCATAAAAGTATATCTTTAAAACGGAGTTGCTCAGTTTTCAACATGTGGATAATTGATTTGTTACAACTCACAAAAGAGCATATGTCACTTCAAAACAACCAAGACCAACCTGTTTCTTCCTCCCAAGATGAGCGTGGAGGCACTTGACTTATTGCTGCCATTAAATTGAAGTGTTCAGCTGATTATTTGCTATTTCAGAATTCCTTATAAATCACCGCCTTATTTTGGTGATTACAATTTTAAGAAGAGACGCTTGATTTATAGGCAATATCAGGGAGGAGGAGGGAGGAAGAGGGAGGAGCCAGCAGGAGGCAGCAGAGGCCAGAGGCTCAATAAAGACACACTTGGAAATAGCAGTTTGATACATTGCCCCCTTCCCAACAAATTGCAGCTCAAGACTATACCTACACCCGGGAGATTTTCATTGCTGGAGATTTGGCAGATAATACAAGCTGGAGGAGGAATTCCAGAGCTCTTTGCAAATTGGGTTGTGACTCCCCACTTAGAGCTCTGGTCTCCTCCCAGTTGGGGATAAAATCGAGTAGAGTTCCAAAGTGAAATTCATCCTATTGTAATGCATGGGCAAGCCATGAGATTTGGGTCCATGTTCAGAGAAAGCATGCAAGACCAGCAGAGGGCTGGCTCCAGCTGGATTCTAAGATGCAACAGAACAGAAAAATGACTTAAGCCCCAGTGAGTCCATCAATCAACTGCATTTATTGACAGGTGAAGGGAAGCATACCAATGTGGCAGGCACTCTGGAAGAACCCAGAAATGGTTATATACAATGCCTGACCTGGATAAACCTATAGATTATCAGGAGAGGCTCAAGCAACCATGCAGATTAAATAAAAGTGACATCAAATGAGTCCTGGGGTGGTTTTGTATAAGTGGCACCTGGATCATCAGGTGTCTTCCAGCTGTAAATCAGTGAAACTTTTTTTCTTAGGGCACACAAATCTCTACTCCCATCATTGAGAGGTCAGGCTCAGATTTCAAAGGCCCCAAGAAAAGGAATGTGTTGGTAATCAGACCCACCTGGTAGGATATGTTCATTTCTATATGGCTTAAATTGAAGCAGATGTTCAGATGGCCAAGACAGTAAGAGAATCCAAAACTAATCCTATGGGAAATAGATAAAGAAAATGAGGCATTTCACCTGGAGAACAAAAGGCATGTGAGAGCACACCTATATCTGAAAGGTTATCGTAGAGAAAAGGAAGCAATTTCTTTTGTAATTGCTCCAGAGAGAAAGAAGACTGCTGTGGAAAGCTGCAGAGAAACAGATTTCAGTTCAACATGAGCAATTAGAACTCTCTGGACAGGGAGGAGTGGTAGATGGTGAGCTCCCCACCATGTGAGTTGCTAAAAGACAGTCAGGGAGGCCATATAAGAGCCACTGTTCAGAGGATCCCTGCATGTGGGGAAAATAAAACTAGATACAATTTAAGGTTCTTGCACCACTGTAGGTTTATGAGTCTGTGACTTAATTCACACTGAAGTATGAATGGTTTATAGAAAGTTAGTGTATTAAAACCAGAGAATTTATAAAAAGTGATGGCTATGCTAACAATCATATGTGCCCCTGACAAAAGAAATGGGCTTTGAAATGAAAAACTAAGCACCAAACCTGACATCCTAAATTGGAGTAGCAAAAACACATAAGGATTAAGAATAAATACATTTGCATGGGCAAGTGGGTTCACGTTCCAGCTCTGGCACTTACTAATTGTGTGGCCTTGGAAACGCTGCTTAACCTTTCTGAAATTCATTTTTCTCACTGGTCAAGCAAGGATCCTAACAGTGCCAGTCCCATAGGGACATTGTGAGGATTCAGTGAGATTTAGGACAATGCCTGGTACACAGCAAGCACTCAATCATTGTGAGTTATATGTTGCATCTTCTTAATTCTAGTTCATTCAAGCGTGCACAACTTTCTTCAGTGTTTCTGAACATTAACAGATGCTCACAGTGAATCTATTGTTTCTTAAGAGATGCACAGCACACCTCACAAATGACAACATCTCAATCAAATCTGCACTCTTCCCCAGGCAGCTTCCCATGGTTACTAACCTGAACTCCTGCTGAGAGAACAAAAAGTGACTTCTACTAAACTAAGCACCCAACTATACTTGATTCTTCTATACCTTGTGCAAGAATTCAGTGAAGGAATACAAGTTGCCACTTCCCCTGCCTTTTCTGGGTGCCTCATATGGCTCTGTATTAGCCCTCAATCCAGACCCCACCTATTTCATCCTCCATCACCCAAGTGAGCTCTGCATTATTATGCCTTTTGGATACTGAGGCTCAGAGTATTTGGCAGCCTTGCCCAAGAGCAGGTAGCTAGTAAACAGCACAGCTACTTTATGAACTGAGTCTATTTGACTTCATCACCTGTGCTATTTCCTAGATGTTATAAGAAAGGTGGGAATTATAGGTCTTCCTAACTTTCAGGTTATTAACTCCCAAGCTAAGGATTCATATGTGGGTTTTCACACACAATGATTCTCTGGAGAGAGAGGAGTGATAGACTCCAGCTTCCCATCTCATACAGACTTGCACACACCCCCTGAGGGTACCTGCATGTATGTGTGCACATACACACATACAGCCATATATGCATGCTGGGAAGCATTTGACAGAAAGGCCTGGGGCAAGTGTGAGTCTCACTGGAGCAAGGCTGTTGGCTGTTCCTCACCAGCCTCCCAGGACAGTGTTCACTACTAAGGCAAATTTCCCAGCCAGGGGACTGGACCTCAGTCTCAGAGGCCTGAAGTCAGGCCTCTGTCCACTTCCCAGAAGACTTAAAAAGGCTGACCCACACCACACTTAGAATGGACATCAAAACCATAATCAGGACATTAATTTGCAGTAAAGCTTCCAATTGACAAAGTGTCTGGGCCTGACCAAGCTCCATGTCCCTGGAGACAGCCTCTTGCAAAGACAAATTGTCAGAGCTAGTAGTACAGGATAACCAGGAAGAACTGGACACCTTGGACAAGAGTGGCCTGATGCCTCAGTCTGCCAGAGAACCAGACCTGGGCCTGGCACTCCTCCGTCCCCTCTCCCCTGCACAAAGCCTATTACCTTTATCCCTGTGGCTTCTTCATGGGGGCTCCTACACTGACCAGCCCTCCTGCCTGATAGTCCCCACTTCTGCCCAGAGGTTACAGCTACCACATCTGCCTATGTCAGTATAATTCCTTTTCCCAAGCTCCACCTGACCCTATCTGGCTTACTTTACAGCTGAACTCTAAGAGAACATTCTACTTCCCTTACCTTGCGATGGCACCATCATTGTCCAACCCACATACCCACAGCATGCCCATCCCATACCCACAGGAGGCACCCTCATTTGGAAGAGCAGGTGGAGAGCTCTCAACAACCAGTCTGCAAGGAAGTGGTGCTCCAAGGGTGTGTCCTAGATCCCAATACGCAAGCATTGCTGGGTGGGCCTAAAGTGCAGGATCCTCCCACCCCATCCCAGGAGGGAGGTTCTTGCTGATTTCAGTTCCACTGTCCTCAATCTATAAGTACGTTCTTAGCTTGAGAAGGCATATGCAGCAGATGAGCTCTGAGGACCTCTCCAGGACCAGTCACAGATCTCTGCATCCATAGTCCTAGAACCTTCTCTTTCATCCCTCGTCCCAGAACCTGCTGCCTTCCCTGTGTGTATCCCAGCCTCTTTCCAGGCCTGGGACCAACCCTGAGCCCTGTGCCTATAGCCAGTCCCCCACAGGGCTCATTCTGCCTCCTCAGGTTGCCCATGGCCTCCTGGTACTGTCTGAGATCCCTCTGAGAATGGAAAGTGCTGATAGGAAGCAGTAACAAAACAACCATAGCATATACACAGCAGACACCCTGCTAAATGCTTTCCATGCATTAGAATCTCATTTAATTCTCTAAATAAACCCATATTTATTTAGAGAATATTTATTTAGAGAAGTAGATGCTATCCTCCTCACATAGGTTAGGAACCAAGAAGCCAAGAGTAGAATCCTCATTGTCATACAGGTAACATGTGACAGTACCATCATTTGCACTTGAGGCTCTCTCACTCCAGCGTGGTGCTTACGGGTACTACTCTATCTGACCACACCTGGAGTAGCACCACCTGGCTAGCTACTCTGCCAAGTAGGCCACAGTGGGGAAGGAAATAAGCAGAGGCTAAGAAGAGAAATATGCATAGTTCAGCAGAAAGGAGTAATGCAAGGTGCTATTTAGATGGCATGATCAGAGGTCAACTCTTTGGCATCCCCTTACTTTAATGTGGACTAATAAATTCCTCTCAGTTCTGTACATATTGCTATGCAAGAGCAGCTTCAATATTGTTTCAGACAAATCATCACCCGCCCTCCACCATGAAAATTCTGGAGCTACGCTGACCTGGTGCCTCCATCATTATCCTGGGTGGAATCGCTCCCAGATGAACCTGCCCACCCAGTGAGCCTACCGGTACCAACATCTGTCCTCCCTAGGACCACCCTCTGCACCCAGGGCCACGTTTTACCAGGCTGTCTTGTGCCCTGGCCAGTCGACCCTCTCCCAGGCTCCCCTAGTTCCCCAGCCCACAAACCTTGGGGCATTCTGCACCCAGGCTGCCTCTTGCAGAATCACCATTATGCATGCAAAAAGCTTCCTTCCCATAGGTCAGCATGGCATCCAAAAAGAGGAGAATTATAATGAGAAAAAAAAAAAAGCAAGCAAGCTTTGGGTTTTAAGATTTCCTGGCATAATTCAAAGGAAGATTATGCTAAGTATGGGGGAATTTTTTTTTTCATCAAAAGAGCATCATTAGAATTTTCCACATCATTTAAGCCTCTGTGATGATTTAAACCAGATTTCTTAAAATAATAATAATAATATAACTACCATTCTGAAGGCACACAAAACATGTTTAAGCAAAGGCCTGGGAAGCTGCTCCTGATGTCTTAGGATGGGCTCTCCTCTTCCAACACCAACAGGAACTGACAGTCCTGGTTGTCTGAAGAACTAACATAACAAGGGAATTGATGAGAAATCCTTGTGCAGGGACTTTAAAATGTGCAGGAAGGAGATAGAGAGGGGCCACAATAAGATGTTTAGTGGGTGGCAGGTCTGTTCGACAAATATATTTTGAGGCCCTATGTAAGGCATTTTTTGATACAGATATTTAAACAAAGACCTGGCCATTGGCCCTGGCAGTTCCCAGTTCAGCAGGGGTGACAGATTGGTAAACTGGCAACTACTGCATTATAAAAGCACAGAGAACCACTAACACACAAGGACAACACCTTCAAGTTCAATTGCCAATTCTTTGGTTGACTTGGGAAAGTCACTGAACCTCTTTGTGTCTCTCCTCACACAGAAAATTAAGAGGAAGAATGAACTCTGTATGTAAAAGGGCCCAGAAGAATATTTGCTACATCCTAAATGTGTTGGCCATTATTACTATTAATAGAGACAGGACAGCCAGTCCAATCCCCACCCCCCACCCCCATTCTCTTACCCACTTCCTCCAAAGGCAAGTTTTGGGGAAGGCTTGGTGAGTTGTGTTGCCAAGGTTCTGGGAGGCAGGTGAAAAGAGGGCAAAGCTTAGAAGCATTAGAAAGCATGCTGTATACATGTACAAATACTAAATGGCATGTTGGACACACGTATACCTTAAATTATATTGTGTGAATGTGCAGACATTAAATGGCATGTTGTAAATGTACATATATAATAAATGGCATATTGTATGTCCTTGGGATGATGGGTAATGAGTGGGAGTAGCAGATAAGATAGTGAAGTACAAAGGGTCACCCCACAGCCAATCTTCCCAGTCATGCCAAGGTGCTTGAGTGCTTTTGTTTGTGCATTGGAAGCTGTTGAAGGATTTAGACAGAGCAGCAACATAATCAGATTTGCAGCCTGGAGAAGAGCTTTGCATGGGGAGAGGCTGGTAGTCGGCTATGGCTCCAGCTGGTAGAAAGCTGATGCAATCTTCCTCTTAAGAAATGAGGAGGATACAAAGATAGATAGAATGAGAGAAGCAAAAGATGTTTAGGATTTCCAGTTCAAGGTAGCGGATTGAATATGTGCATTTTTTTCTTATTGTTTCCCCCATTTTATTGATATATGCTAGATTTTCACTATTCTGGCAGCCACTGAGATATTTTTTTAATACATGCACTTTTATCTCTGTTCCTTCCCACTAAAGCAACTGTAAATCTGTAAATCATTTAAATTACATAAGGATATGTTAAGAATTATTAAAGAGAAGATATGAAGAGCAACAAGTAATAAAATCTTAGGACCCTGGAAGCAGACAACCATTTAGTAATTGACAAGCAGGCCCCAGGAAACTGGATTTCACACAGATAGTGAACAAAGCTGAGAATCAAAATCTGCACCAATGAAGGCCCCTAGGCCCATGCCAGGCTGAGAAGGGAAGAATATAATCTATGAAGCCAAGACTCAACTCCCCACAGCAGCATATCTAGCTCATAAGACAGCACTGCCCATAGAAATGTACTCCAAGCCACATACACAATTTTAAATTTTCTACTAGTCACATTAAAGAAAGGAAAAATATGTGTTAAATTAACTGTTTTTGAGTTTTATTTTTAAATTGACACGCAATAATTACACATATTGATGGGTACAATATGATGGGCACATGTATATGTTAGGTGTTGATAAAATCAGGGTAATTAACATATAAGTCACCTTAAATATTTATGTTTTTTGTTGTGAGAACATTCAAAATCCTCTCTTCCAGTTACTTTGAAATACACAACATATTATTGTTAACCATGGTTACCTTTCTATACTCCAGTGATTGCTGCTAAGCTAGGCTCATATCCTCCAGATGGGAGACTGGAAGACTCTTCTCCAGAAAATGTGACCAGCATAAGAGAAAAACCCAAACCTATGGCACCATGAGATCTAATTAAGTAGTCCAGCAAAATTAGCTTATGTTGGGGCCCAGAGTGGTTGAGTCCCAACGACGAATAAGGATCCTCAAGGAATACCTCCAGCCTAGAGACAATTAGTCAGCTTTCCATTACTATAACAAATACCTGAGATAATCAACTTATAAAGAGAAAGTGTTAGCTGGGCACGGTTGCACATACCTGTAATCCCAGCACTTAGGGAGGCTGAGACAGGAGAATCACGAGTTCAAAGCCAGCCTCAGCAACAGCAAAACACTAAGCAACTCAGTGAGACTCTGTCTCTAAATAAAACACACAAAAAAAAATAGGGCTGGGGATGTGGCTCAGTGGTCAGTACCCCTGAGTTCAATCCTTGGTGCCAAAAAAAAAAAAATAGAAAGGGTTTATTTTGACTCATGGTTTTGGAGTTTCCGTCCACGATCATTGGTGCCATTGCTTTGAATATACATCCCAGCAGGAGCACTAGTGAAGCACACCTGTTCACAGCTGAGGCACAAAGAGAGAAAGGAAGAGAAAGGGACTGGGGGCACACTATTCCCTTCAAGGACACACCTCCAATGACCAAAAGGCTTTCCACTAAACCCCTCCTCTTGGTTTCTACCACCTCCCTATAGTACCATCCTGGGGATCCACACTTTAACATATGAGTCTTTGGGGGACATTCAACATCCAAACCATAGTACAAACTGAAACTGATGGGAAAGAGCAAGTTGGGGAAAACAGACTACACAAGGAGAAGAAAACATCCAAAAAGCTAATGATAATAACCACAGAGAGGTATTTGAAGATTTTCAATTCACTGGATGGCAGCAGTAGGCTACTAAAAGTAACATTCAGCAAACAAATAGCAACAAAAGAGCTGTTGGAAAAAAATAAAGCCCATGATCAGAAACGGAAGATTCATTGCAAAGCCTGGAGGATAAAATTGAGCAGATCCCCCCAGAAAGTACAGCAAGAAGATCAGAAGATGGAAACGGAGAAAGATTTAAAAACTAAAGGATCAACTCAGAAGTTCTAGTAGTTGAGGAGTAGGAATTCTAGATATAGAAAGGAGAAAATGGTGGGGAGAGAAATTTAAAGAAAAGTTAAGAGAATTCCCTGGAGCCAGAAGATATAGTTTTAAGGTCCATGGGCATTCTAGCACAATCAATAAAAATAGATTCACTCTAAGGCATAGAAAGAAATTTCAGAACACTGGGGATAAATAAAATACCTTAAGAGTTCGTTAGAGGATGGGGGAGAGGGAGTTAATAATAGATCCATATCTTATTAACATGGGATGTTCCAACAGCAACTCTGAAATCTAGAAAATGAAATAATGCCTTTAAAATCCTAAGGGAAGGGCTGGGATTGTGGCTCAGTGGCAAAGCACTTGCCTAGCATGTGAGAGGCACTGAGTTCAATTCTCAGCACTACATATTAATAAAGTCCATTGACAACTAAAAATATATATAAAATATATAAAAAATCCTAAGGGAAAATAAATTTCAACACAAATGCTTAAAGTATCAAAGGTGAAAATAGAATAAAAATACTTTTATTCTCACAAGTTTTAAAAAATACTTCCTATGAACAATTTCTTAGAAAGAGACTACAGGATACATGGCATCAACATGAGGGAGTCAATGAAGAAAGAAAATAACATGAGATCCAGGAAACGGAATCTAATCCAAGTGAGAGGTGAAGGGACTTCTAGGATGCTGGTGAAGAAAGGTTTAGTATGATCTCTGCAGCAGACATGGAGGTCAGAATTGGTCAGAAGTCTCATAAGTAACTTCTCTAAGACGACACTGACAAACTACTTTATATGTTTGAACATGTTGAGAGATTTAGAAACCTGGGGGAGGGTTTAGGGATTGAATTAGTGATGAATGCAAAGAAAACCATGGGGAAAAATTAATGTAAGATCATTGTCAATTCTACAGAGAACAAAAAGTGCAAGAAAGGTCAAGTAATGACTGCTGCAAATAAAACTGACACAATCATACAAATGCTGAATATTAATCAAACCAAAATTATCATATGACTATCAAGGGAAAAGGGCCAATTGCAGAAAGTATGTGGTATGTGCATCTGAGGAGGTGAGGGTGAAAGAACTAAATTCTCAGCCACCATTGAAAAAGTTGATCTATGAAGCCAAAACTGAACTATCAAGAAGTAGCAGTATGAACACATAATTCAGAGCTGGAGGTAAAACAAAACAACAATCCAGTAAAAAGGCCAGGCCTTGACAGGGGTGCAGTGGCCTGGGGTAGGACTTAGTACTTCTCTAAAGGACTCGCAGAATTTTCTGACCCTTTAAAATCATGCTCACATAAAATTTTGAAAAAGAATAAAAACTTTTAAAAAGATTACTATTTAAACAGTAGGGCTGACAGAATTTTGTTACTCTGGGAAAAAAAATGATAATATATTAGTTTTCTCAGACAGCCATAACAAAATACTATAGACTTGGTGATTTAAACAACATAAATATATCTTCCGCAGTTTTGGAAGCTGGGAATCCCAGAGCAAGATCATCAGGACCTATGTCTGGGGTGAGGGCCCTTTTCCTGACTTGTAGATGGATGCCTAACCCTGGATCCTCACATAGGGGGGAGAGAGAAAAAGAGAGCACTTCCTCTTATAAGTCCACAATCCTTATAAGAAACGTTGGATTAGGGCCTCATCCTTTCTCACCTCACTTTCATTACCTCTTAAAGACCCCATCTCTAGATACAGTCAGTTGAGCCCTATTCTACAGAGCCAGTGGAACACCCAAGAGGAGCTATCCAGGCCATGACTGTATATACAAGCTCAAGTTCAAGTCCATGTCCGAGCTGCAGATGGTAGTTACCAATAATAGTTAAAGTCATAGATTATCTGGGGATAGAATAGGGTTAAGAGGAAAGAAAAGCAAAGCTCAGGCCCCTGAGGACCTGCAAGGTTTAAGCATCAGTGGGACAAAGGAAGAGAAGACCCCAAGAAGACTGAGTTAAATGCTCCAGAGAGGTATAACTAGGCAACAGATGAAAAGTATGCACTTGACCTGGTGATGAGCACACTGGCAGCATTGCCCAGAGCAGGCTGAGTGGAGTGAGGAGCACAGCCACACTGCCCCAAAATGAGTGGCCAGGGCGTGGGTAGACTATAGAACACTTTTCCAGATGTTTGCCTGTGAAGGAAATGAGACAGATAGGGTGAAGGTACAACTTCAGGCTAAGTGGTTATTGTGCTTGGGAGAAAAGGCCATGTAGAGTGAAAACATGGAAGGGACGGGGGATAAATGAGAGAGTCAGCTCCAATAGAAATGGGAGGGTTGTCCTACAAAGCCAAGGCAACAGGGTCTTGGGGAGCATGCCTCCACAGCAGTGAGAGGAGAAAGAGGAATAAAAGAAAATATGAGGAAAAGATATTCTATAAGAAAAACCCAGACCTCATTTCTCCTACCACACTCTGAAAACAGATCACTTCTGACATCAAATGTATGGGGCTTTCTCCCCACATGCCAAGCAGGCAATCAATTCTGCAGCAGGCACGAGCTTAACATCCTCTAGTTCAATTCAGTTCTGACACTATCTACTCAGAGATAGCATCAGATCTTGCAGGCTAGGAGCTCAGTCTCTAAGACTGCTCCTGCCCCACTTCAGATGCCAGTCACAAGCCCCAGGTTTTTTGTTTTTTAACCTGTGTTACTGACTGACCTTCTATAAATCAGGGTTCCTGCAAACCCCTTCCTTGAATTTGATTCATTTGTTTGAGTGACTCACAGAACTCAGGGAAATTCTTGCATTTACTGGCTTGTTATAAAGAATATTACAAAGGAGACAGATGAAGAGATGTGCAGGGCAAGGTACATGGGAAGGGCAAGGAGCTTCTGTGCCCTCTTGGGCATACCACTCTCCAAGAACCTCCATGTAATAAATGGAGGAACTTTGGATGGGACAGGAGAAGGTGGGGGAGGGGAGGAGGAATGGGAATAGCAAAAATGGTGGAGTGACATGGACATCGCTACCCTAGGTACATGTATGAAGACACGAATGGTGTGCCTCTATCTTGTTTGCAACCAGAGAGATGGGAAATTGAGCTCTATATATGTCCTATGACTTGAAATGCATTTAAAAAAAATAAATTAAAAAGAATAAATTAAATTTTTTAAAAAAGCTCATGGGAGCCCATGACTGTACTATAAATTATAAAGTTCTTATAGACTAAGAAGTATGGTGGCTGTAACAATGACTAGCCCTGTTCCCTTATAAAGCCACCTAGACTCTGGATCTCTATGAATTAACAACCATTGAACAATGGTTGAACATAGGCATTCACATTTTTTGTAATTACTTTGACGTTTCTCAAATTAAATGAAATAGCAATCCAACAACAACAACAAAAAAGAAACTCCATGTATTCAGCTACCCAGAAACCCTCCAAATCCTGTTCTTTGGGGTTTTCTGGAGGCTTTATTACATAGGCACAATTGATTAAATCATTGACCATTGGTGATCATCTTAAATTTCAGCTCTTCACCATTCCTTGGAGGTTGAGGGACTAGAAGTCCCAACCCTCTAATCCTACCTGTATTTTTCCATGACCAGTCCCCATCCTGAAGCTACCTTGGAGTTACCAGTCATCTGTCAACACATTAGCATGCAAAAAAACACTCCTATCATCCAGACATTCCAAGGATTTTAGGAGTTGTATGTCAAGAAACAGGCAGGAAGACCAAGTTTGCATTTCACGATATTACAGGTATCCTATGAAGGCCACATCATTCCCAGAATCATTTGAGTTCTCCTCACAGAAGTTACCAAGGGTCAGCCCTTGGTCACCATCCCCTGTGCTGTAATTTTGCTCCTGCCCAGTCACCCCTTCCTCATCCGGCTTCTCTGTCCTGCAGCCCTCTTCTTTCCTTTGCTCTATCCCACTTGCTTCTGTTGACATAATATTTGTTGAGCTTCCACTTCCACCATGACCAGCCTCAAGGCACAGGACAAACACCTAGGACTGAGGTGTTCAGATCCAAGCACCCAGTACTCAGCTATTGAGCCTTCTAGGGGTGCAGAGGTAAACAGCTGGTGTCAGAGCTGGACCATATTTGTCCTTCAGAGAGATGCTTCCCTGATGCTAAAATCACCTCCCTTAACACCTGCTCAGTAGGCTGAGAAATGGAAGAGTGAAGTAAAGAGGGTTAGCTAATAGATAACAGAAAGACGTGAGTGGTGGGAACATGAGGTTAAGGGAATAATTCTATAAATGGGCCCACTGCCTGACTCCCACATGCTTTCTTTCAAAAAGAAATTCACCTGTAGCCCTGCCTGGTTTAAGGATATGTTGTCTTCCTCAGCAAGCGACCTGGAATCTAGAGGAGAAATGCAGACCCAAAAGTCGTCTCTGCCAGTAAGAGAAATATGAGTTACTTAAAGTGGGGTCAGGGGAGATTTATCCTATCTCCCAGATTCCATAACTCAGGGAGATAGGATAAATCTCCCCTAACCATAAAATATGTAAGAACAAGTTCCAATTAGAACCAGTCAGTGTAGGCCCAGGCAACCCAGAATTGCCTTGAATCTTTAGCATATCACTAAAGTAGTAACATTTCCCCTCCACCATCTGTAAGGGGGACTTGAAAGTTTGAGAAAATCTTGCTGTCAGTCAAAAATCAAGAGGTGAACCTGGGCAGGACTCTCTGGAAACTTCGCTGGGGTTTCCAATGAAACAGGAGAGCAGGAGGGGCACATCATCTGTTTTAGTCAGCTTTTTCACTGCTGTGACTAAAAGACCTGACCAGAACAATTAGAGGAGGAAAAGTTTATTTGGAAGCTCACAGTTCCAGAGGTCTCAGTCCACAGGCAGTCAGTTCTATGCCTCAGGGCACGGGGTAAGGCTGACCATCATGGCAGAAAGAGTGTGGTGGTGGGAAGCAGCTCACACGATGATCAGAAAGCAAAGAGAAAGAGTCCACTTGCTGATACAAAGTATATACCCCAAAGGCATGACCCCAATGCCCACCTCCTCCAGCCACACCCTACTACCTTCAGTTACCACTTAGTTAATACCCATCAGGGCATAATCCACTGATTGTGTTAAGGCTCTCATAACCCAATCATTTCTCCTCTAAAACTTCTTAGTGTCTCACACATGAGCTTTCAGGGGACACCTAACATCTAAACCATAACATCATCCCTCTCCTCTCTGAGAGGACCTACTCTCTCCTTTGAGAGTGTCCCCTTTTTTTCTTTTCCTGTCCCTTCTAATAAACTCATGCCTGCTACTCTGAGCAACATGTCTGAAATCTTTCCATCATAATCACAAGAACCAGTAACTAAAGACGCCCCAGCTACCTCGACTCTGCAGTGGGCCCTTGCTCTGTAATAGGTCCACCAAGATGTAAATCCATTATCAGATTCTGGGCATTGCTGACTCTCAAAGGAAAAAAAATTATTAGAGCTACAACCATACATAGTGGTTGTACTTTTATTATTTATTGACTGAGAAAATGCAATTCCAAAAGACTTCTATGAATCCACCACTGCCTTTAAGTATTTTCTTTTTCATGAGAGCATCTATATGCATGTGAAATATAAGTGAACACAATTTCAAGATAACACTTGTCTACTGTATGGGCAATGTTTAGTGAGTATATAGATACATAGAACTCTGAAATAAATTCACTTTTTCCCAACTATCAGGGTACAAGGTCCACCTGTTAGAACAAAAAAATTGGTCCAGACTATTAGGGCATGGCATACTGTACCGCGGCAGAGGAACACCAGTTCCCTTATGAGGTCAAACCAGATACTGGAAAAATTTTTTTTTGGTACTGGGGATTGAACTCAGGGGCACTCGACCACTGAGCCACGTCCCCAGCCCTATTTTGTGTTTTATGTAGAGACAGGATCTCACTGAGTTGCTTAGTGCCTCACCATTGCTGAGGCTGGCTTTGAACTCGCAATCCTCCTGTCTCAGCCTCCCTAAGTGCTGGAATTACAAGCGTGAGCCACCGCGCCCGGCTGGAAAAATTTCTTAAAAAAATGGAAATCATCTCAGAGTTAGAAGGGGAAAACCCAAGATCCTGTATGAAGATGCAGGTCTCTGTCTTCATTCCCTCCAGCATGGAGTATGCCATCCATGCCAGAAGGCCCCCGAAGGTAACACCTAAGTAGAGAGGTCTCAGAGCTCCTTCCTCAGGGTCACGATAATCAGCCCCACTCTTCCACTCTTGCTCCACTCAATTCAGCAATCTAACACATTCCATACTAAGTACTACATAATTTCTTACATGCCATCTTGTGTTGAGTCTTTACAACAACCTTATGGAGCAGGCATTCTTATTCTCATTTTATAAATACAGAAACTGTGAATCTGAGAAAGGTAAATTGCTGTGCCCAAGGTCACATAGGCAATAAATTATGGAGTTAGGATCCAAACTCAGACTGAGGTACAAATTCTCTTTTTGCCATAATACGTTGCCTTTTTCCCTTTGAAATATAGAATTGCTGTTGAAAGATGCAATAGAGGTAAGGGGTGGGTGGTAGTCATTTTTTAAACTGGTTCCAGGCAGAAGGAACTCCTCCTAATGGCATTTCCATAATTAGAATGCATTTTTTTCTGATAGTTATAATTTAGGCAATTGCAGTGACATTCAGCTGAAACCTGGCATACAAGATGTTCATTTCTCTTAAAAGTTCACTTTTAATTGGCCCCATTTCTTTCCAAGTCTGGGAGAGGTACAAAATGTGTACTTTTGATGTTTCCAATGTTGAAGTTTGTTTGACACAAATACCTGGAGTTGATTATGAATTCATCGGTAAGAGATGGGGGCAGAGATAGAAAAGGAAGACAAAGAGAGAGGGAGCAGTCTTGTCAGACAAAGGGACTGCTTTCACAAATCATGAGATTCTCAGATGGTCTCTAGAAGTGTGAGCATATTCTGTAACCATACAAAGTAGGAAAATATCCTGAAAATGGGATATCACTCCCTCGGTCCTCACAGATCTCCTAGAACACATAGGCTGCATCCATGATACCCCATTTATCAATTTGGTTAGTCCTAGCTGGGTCTTCCACCTCAATAAAAATGAATACCCTCAGGAGAATCTGACTCTGTTCGGTCAAGTGAGAGGAGAATTAAAATAAGACTTCTCCTGAAATCTCAATGCATTTCTAAGCTTTAGGAACAACCCAGATCCTGAAGATCCCTGGCATTTGTTTAATAAAGAAAAGCCAAGGAACTAGAGTAGCATGGTGGAGAGAACAGAAAATGAAGGGGAGCTAAACTGTACAGATTATGCCCATTCCTGCTCTGCCAGTGTTATCCATGTAACTTCTTTGAGACTTCATTTCCTGGGATGAAAGACTGAGTTAATAATCCCAGGATTATTGTAAGGCCCACAGGTGGCATTTTATGTGGCCTAGCTCAAACTACTGCTTCTGGTACTGCAGCAGAAGAGGTATCCTGACAAAACTTGCCACTGTGCTGAATGAAGTCCAGAAATACTTAAGAAGAAAGTGGGGGGCGGGGGGCAGTCTCAGAGGCCAAAAACTAAGTAAAAGTGGAAACCCAGAGAGAACATTACAACCAACTTTCCCTTGAGGGCTGCTGTCACATTCAAATGACCTTGATCTTAAGTTCCAGAAACTTACAGAAAACAAGTGACAAAGACTTTAGTTCATCCAAAGTGGCAAGGCTGCTAGGAAAACTACCACCCCTGCATGCTCACAGTTCAAAGGGCAGTGTCCACAGTATAACAGTGAAGTGGAGACAGCAAAGACAGTTACTTACCTGAGAACTTGGCTGCTAGGGGACGGGCAAACAGTTCTGAGAACTGAAACTACAAAACCAGGCTATAGTAGGGATTTGAATCTCACATTGATATTACCTGGATTTTCCACAAAAATTACAAGCTTAAAGATGTCCTTGCTTGATAGTGTACCTAGAAGCCTGGTAGCAAAAAATAAAAGTTTTTTTTCTAGAGAAATGCATCTTCCACCCAGACTCAAATAATTCCTATAAAGTTCCAAATAATTCGGGATTACATTCAAAAGAGGAGAACACACACAAGGAAATAACACCATGAGCAAAATCCAGCAGAAACAGCACCAGCCTCATCATACCCATAAAGACTTCAGATATTAGAATTATCTGACACAATATATAAAATGTTTGATCTACTTAGAAATAAAAGACACTGACAGTAAGAGTAGGGAGAACTATAAACAAGACCAAATACATCACCTACAAACAGAAGATATAATAATTAAAATCAAAATATTAATGGTTATAACATTATTAGATATACCTAAAGAGAGATTTTGTCAACTCCACAAAAAATCTGGAAAAGTACCCAAAACACAGCATGGAAGAAAAAATTGCAAATATGAAAGCAAAGTTAAGAGTCATGGATGTTAAAGAAATTCTAACTTACATCTAATTAAATTTTCAAAAGGAGACAAGAGAAATACAGGAGGGAAGCATTATTTAGAGGACTAATAGCAGAGACTTTTCTAAGAATAAAAAGACAATGATCTTCAGAGTCAGCAAATTCTAAGCAGAATAAAACAAAAATCGGCTCTTAGACCAATCATGGTTAATCTATAAAACATCAAAGGCAAAGAAAGAATCTATAAAGTGACTAGGGGAAAAAACAAAAGACAGTGGACTGATACGTTCATGTGCTAAGACAGAAATAAGCTGTATCCCCCAAAAAATATCCACCAAGAATGAGGGTGAAATTTTCATTCAAATCGAGACACGCCTCATCCAGAAGATCTGCACTGTGCCCATTATCAATTTCGTGTCTCTCAGCTCCAGATTCACTTTTCTGTTCTGCCAAAATGGAGATGGGCTCTTTAAATATTTTTCCTTTGCGAGCTGGTATCGTTGCCAATAGAGAACAAAGGGTTTTTCCTTCCAATTCCACTTCTTGACCTCTCGGAAAGCTCAAACAGTATACCCAGCTCCCCTCGCACCAGGCTTCTCCAGTAACACCTAACAGCCCACAGCTCATCTCCCTCATGATATGTCCTGATCAATAGCTTTCCTTGGAAAGGAAAAGAGGACAGATATCCAGTGAGTTCCACCAGAACAGCACCTCAGCAATGTCTCTGCTGTTCAGTGAGCCACAGCTGTGCTGTCTCCATCAAGGTCTGGATCCCAGCTGGGGAAATTTTTCCTTGGATACACTTTCTCAGCCCTAGGAGTGGTGGCTTATCCCTATATCCATTATTCCTCTACTCTTCAACGTTCTCCTTACTGTTTATCTGTCAATCTCTTAAAACTTTGTTTTGTTGTTGCAGTTAACCCTTCTAGTAAACCTTCCCTGCTTAAATTAATGTGTGGTTTCCCTCTTCTGATTGGACTCTGACTAGCAATTTACTTCAGAAAAATGGTCACAAAGAGATCTGAAATACAAGAAGGATGGATGACTGAGGAAGGTGGTAAGAAAAAAGTAAATATAAAAAATATGTGGTCATTCCCTTTTTAATCTTCCTAAGCCTGATAACTCAAAAGTAAATCTCCAAGATATCCTTCCTTAGGTCCTCTCCTCCAAGCACAGCCAGAATGGTAGCATGATGAAAGTATAAGCTTTGGAGTCAGATAAACCAAACTATAAATCATAGCTCTGCTATATGCCATCTGTATCCTCAGAGAAATTTCTTTACCATTCTAAGCCTGTTTCCTTACCTGAAAACTGAAATAACAATGACTAACTCACCTACTTGTCATGAGACTTAGTTGAGATGACATATGAAAACACCTGGAGCATAGTAGGCTCTCTATTTCTTTCAAATACAGTGTTTTGAAGAGATTTTCCCCCAGAGATCCCTGACTCCCTCTTCTAGTCATAAAGCTTCTTTTCCTCCAAGGGAGCTCTATGCTTTTGAAAGGATTCTTCAATGTTCTTTACTTAATGGGTTTATTCAATTAGCCAATGTCTTCACAAAGCTCAGAGGAAAAGTGCTGAGCCAGTTCTATCACCTGGTTTTCTTTCCTCTCTAATGGACTTCTAAATCTTTAAACCTGAGCCCTGGGTATATATCTGACCCTCTTGCTGGAAGGAGATCCCGAGAGACCAAGGATGTCCTGAGCCAAGGATAAAATGGCAGGGGAAGGTAAATGCCCATATATTCTCTAAGGATTATTTGCTGTGCTGTGAGTTTTCAGTTGGCCTGTCTTTGCTGGCACTGACTAAGCTCTATGCAATATATAGGGAGGGGGAGGTTGGTATCAAGACACTTCCATGTGTGTATATTAACTTAAAAGAAATTTGATTTAAAATTTTGAACCCTTTTTCTACTTTGTTAATTGTTTTTCATTATATCATCCTATGTTCCTATTGCAAAATATACTTTAGTTTTCCATTAAAAACAACACCACCACCACTCAGCCAGGAACGGTGGCACATGCCTGTAATCCCAGCACTTTGGGAGGCTGAGACAGGAGAATTGTGAGTTCAACGCCAGCTGCCAGCGCCTGCGCCGGACCAAAGTGAAACCGAGTCGGAGCAGGAGCCGTGGACGAAAAAACACACACACGATTCTGAAGAAAAAGCAGCTTGTGGCTCGTAGCTCGTGGCTCAAAGCTTGCTTATTTCAGCACTCTGGGCTTATATCTTTCCTACCCCCTGAGGGGCGTGGGAGGCGTGGAACTGCAGACCCAGGTGTGGAAAATGCTCAGGCTGCAAAACAAGCTCAGACCACAAGAACACGGGAGTTCAAGGAATGGTCAGCACCTGTGGCTTCTCTCAGAAATCAGGGTACAGCTGGTTCTGGTAAACAAAGTAGCCATGCATGCAAGAATGCTCTCACAATTCCCCCTTTCTTTTCCTAGAGCCTGTTTAGGTTGCAGGGACCAAAGAACATGGCTTACCCATCATCGGGTCTACGGCGTGGATATTAATTACCATAGCCCTGTCTTAGTTTGCTCAGGTCTTCGTCCCTGTCTTACCAGTCATTTACTTCCTAGGAGTGCGCAATGCCCAGCCACACTTGGGCAGAGGGATTGTCATGGGAGAGAGCTACCATGGCTTGGTATTGTGCATGCTGTTGACGCCTCATAGATCGAAGTACCCTACAGCCACAGCATATCATGAGCAGTATTAACAGCACCAGCAGTCCGACCAGAGCAACGGTTCCAGCCCATTTGTGCAGCATATCTGTTGAAACAAACCTAACACTGCCCCTGAATCCAGCAGTTTGACCTTGGTATTATTTAGGGCTGTAACTTGTTGTAATATAGTAAAGGTTCCACGGGCCATTCTTGCATCAAGACAGGTGGCCACCTTACCAGGCCCCAATAACGTTACCCAGGCATGAAGAAGTCAGTAGCATAAAAATCAGGAGCTTTATGATGACTAGAAAGGGAATTCTCCAAAGAATACTCACGAGCTCTTCACCAGCGTCATCAGATTCTGTAAAACACAAAGAAAGGCTTCCCAGGAGGGAAGAAGCTCCTGGACAGATCTGTCAGGGACCCAAACAGGAGTGTCTGCATCATGGGGATAGACCAGACCCTCAGGCTTGAGAAATTACAGGATCAGGACCGCGCCATACTCCTATCCTTAGATCCTTCCATTTCACTATCTTTTGTGTCACCTGAGGAGGGTTCCAATGTCAAACAGCCGCGGAATTGCCCTGAGTATCCAGTCAGAAAATTTAACACCACGCCTCCGGATTGAGGCTCTGGAGGCGCCGTAGGACCAGTAGGCCTCCTAGACTCATGTCCTGGATTAAAGGGAGGTGGTCTTCCCACTGAATAATACTTCGGTTCCTGCTTACATTGTTCTTTTAATTCCCACTCCTGTAATCTTTCTTGCAATGTCTGGATATCCTGTTCCAACTGCAATTCCTCATCTTCCTCCTCATCCTCTTTCCCTTCCTCGCTATCCGTTTCAACTTCTTTAAGGGACTGGGTAGAAACCGCTTCTTGGGTGGATTCAAAGGTCTTAGATAACCCACTGACTTGTTCCTGAATCAAAACCTTTTTACTTAAAAGAGAGTCCTTAATTAGCCTCCATACAGAGAAGGTGGTAATGGGAAAAGACTGTGGCCCCTCTGTGTGTAGCCTTTTCTGTAAGTCCGCACGGACCTGTTCCCAATCTGGAACATTGACACCTCCCAAATGAAGGAACCAGGGACTTGACTGCTCTATAATCTTGAAGAAAGCCCTTATAGTACTCTTTTTTAGCCCTGTACCCTTTTTCTTCAACAGAGTTTCGATCTGATTTTCCAACAATTCCCTACTGTGGGTAGTGCCCATCTTTACTTGCACTATTAACAATTCACCCCCTACTTACTGGCCAGTCCCGGGGTGTCCATCAGCGTTCCTTCCCTTCTTCCGATCTCGGTGGAACCTCCAGATGCCAGCGTCTACGCTGGACCAAAGTGAAACCGAGTCGGTGAGGGAGCCGTGGATGAAAAAACACACACAACGATTCTGAAGAAAAAGAAGCTTGAGGCTCGTGGCTCGAAGCTCATTTATTTTAGCACTCTGGGCTTATATATCTTTCCTACCCCCCGAGGGGCGTGGGAGGCGTGGAACTGCAGACCCAGGTGTGGAAAATGCTCAGGCTGCAAAACAAGCTCAGACCACAAGAACACGGGAGTTCAAGGAACAGTCAGCACCTGTGGATTCTGTCAGAAATCAGGGTACAGCTGATTCTGGTAAACAGAAAGTAGCCATGCACGCAAGAATGCTCTCACACCAGCCTCAGCAACAGCGAGGCACTAAGCAACTCAGTGAGACCCTGTCTCTAAATAAAACCCAAAATAGGGCTGGAGATGTGGTTCAGTGGTCAAGGCCCCTGAGTTCAATTCCCGGTACCAAAAAAAAAAAAAAAAAAACACTCTTCCATAAATCTATATCATAATTTGAGTATTAGCCAACTTTATTAGTCACTTGGTCACACTGTTAGTGACCCAGACTGAACATTCTACGTGCAAAACTCAGCATGATAACCTAAACCAGAGAAATGAAAATTTAACCTCTGTTCTCTGAAAGGTTACCCAAAAAAGCAAGCAAATTCAGTTTCACAGTCCTAGCTAAAAAAGGCCTCAGAACTTTTCAAGTGCTCCTCCTTCCTACTTTCAGTCTCTACATGGATGTTCACATCCTCCAGGGAAGAGTTTCTCATGGGAAAATAGCTGAGCATTAGAAAGTTCTGCTCTTAAAGATGAACATTTTCTTCTTTGCATAAAAGTACATATAATACTAACCCCTAAAGCAAGTGAAGGGGCCAGTATCTAAACTAAATATATGATGAGAGTGTATCAAGACAACTGTCGTAGGAAAGTATTCAATGAGTGCTTCATGGCAGAGGTGACCACTATTCACTTGAGTTGGAACCTTCCACCAATGTCTTCTGAATCTGAAAGTCTCTCCCAAGAGAAGAAGACTTCCGCTTCTGGAAAGATGGAGTAAAGATACATTACCCTATTCCTCATCTTATGTATAACTAAAAACTTTTGACATTATATTTTAAAATAAGCAAGGGAGGACAATTTGAAAGATGGAGAGAAGTGGGCAGATCAGTAGGAAACCTGAAATCATGGAAATAGTGATGGGTTCTCTGGGTTTTATATTTGCCTCATCTATCCTAGACATTCAACTAAAGAAGCCAACAACCTGGAATGCCAAGAGATGCAAAAAATAAAAGCCCCAACAAATTCTGTGTCCCAAGTCCCACTCATGCCAGCAATCATTGAGTAATAACAAGGTTACTCTACTAATCAAGATTCTCCAGAGAAACAGAACCAATAAGATAAAGATATATAGATATTCCTTATGGGAATCGGCTCATGATTATGGAAGTTGAGAAATTCCACAGTCCACCAACTATAAGCCAGAGAAACAGGAAAGCTTGTGATATAGTTCAGTCCAAGTCTCAAAGCATGAGAATCAGGAGCTCTGATATCCAACAGCAGGAGAAAATGAGTGTCCCAGCTAAAGAAGAGAGAATATTGCCCTCCCTCTGCCTCTTTATTCTATTCAGGTCCTCAATAAATTGGATGATGCCCACATTGGTAGGAGTGGATCTTTTTTGCTCTATCAATTCAAATACTAGTCTTCCTAGAAACTTCCTCACAGACCTAGAAATAATGTTTTTCTACCTATCTAGGCATTTCTTAGCTCAACTAAGTTGACACATAAAACTAACCATCCCATTATCCTAACACCCCAACCATAATATTTTCAAAGAAGGGTAAGTAGAGGCTGGAAATTATATTTTCACTGGACAGTAATGAAGACAACTGTTCCCCCTCCTGTAGTTTATAGGAAATCACATGGCCATCTAGGCTTTCACCCTGATCTGGCTCATTAGATCCGTGTCAGAGGCCTACTGAAGATTCAAGTCTCACTGTTTCCAGCAATGACAAGGCCACCCTCTCACCTTCAACAGAGGCTGAGAAAAGAGCCTGTACTATTTCTACCTGACAGTAATGAGGCCTCAGCCCCTTCCCTCTGTGTCAGAAAACCATTTAAAATAGGTTTGTATAATATCCAGTCTTATAACACAATACCAAAAAAATTTCAGGTTTCACCTGAAAATCTCTTGTCATACCAAGAACCAGGAAACATCAATCTGCATGAAAACAATACAATCAAAAGATACCAACCCCAATATGAGAGAAACATTAAAATTATATGGCAAAGATCTTAAAGCAGCCATGATTTGTTAATGCTTCAATGAGCAATTACAAATATGCTTGATGAAAAACTGGAAAGCTTCAGCAAAGAAATAGAATGTTTCAGGAAAGACAGAGAAGACATAAGGAAGAATCAAATGCAACTCTTAGAACTGAAAAATATAACTAAAATTAAAACTCCAATAGCAGAATGGAATAGACAGAGACACCAAACACCTAATGCTCATGTCACTGAAGTTCCAGAAGGAGACAAAAAAAGGGGAATATGAAAAATATTCAAAGAAATAATGGCTGAAAACTTCTCAGATTTGACAAAAGACATAAAGCTACTAGATTTGAGAAGTGGAGTGAATTCCTCAAAAGGATAAACTCAAAGAAATTTATACCAAGGCCTATACTAGTTAAAATTCTAAAGACTAAAAACAAAACAAAACAATTTTTTTTGAAAGCAGCACAAAAGAAATAACATTTTTCATGTACAGAAAATGTAATTTAAATGACACTATATTTCTCATTCAAAACTATGGAGGCCAAAAAGAAGTGGAACTACATTTTTCAGGAGTTGATTAGAAAAGAACTCTCCTCCCAGAATCCTTTGCACAGTAAAAATATTCTTCAGGAATGAAGAAGAAATAAAGACATTTTCAAATGACAGAAAACTAAAAAAGAATTTGTCACCATCAGACTGATTTTAAAATAAACACTAAAGAATGTGTCCAAACACAAAGGAAATGATGAAAGGAGGAATTCTAGAACATCAGGATGGAAAAAGAAACATGATAAGCAAATATGTGGATCAGTACAATAGTTTCTTTCTCCCTTTGAATTTTCTAAATTATGTCTGAGAGTTTGAGCATTTTCTAACATAGCTCCAAATATATGGAGAGGAACTATTTAAGATATTATAAATGGGGAAGAGAAAAGGGACATAAAGGGAGGCACAATGTCTACACTTTATTCAAACTGATAAAATAATGACACCAGTACACTATGATAATTACATAAATCTAATGTACTATCTAGCCAATCACTAAAATATGTGGCACAAAAAGAAACATTTTTTTAAAAAAGCACTATAAACAAATAAAGTGGAGTTCTTAAAATTTGTTCAAATAGTCCACAGAAAACCTGGAAAAAGAAAACAGAAATGAAAAAAGGAGAAAATAAACAAACAAAAAATAAAATAGCAGACTTAAATTTATCAAAAGCTGATAAAAATTAAAGGAGAAACAGACAAATTCAAGATTATAGTTGGAAATTTCAACACCCCAACACCTCATTTTTAATGATTGATGGAACTAGAAAATATCAATGGAAAAATGAATAAGAATACAATAATACCATCAACTAGGGATCTAATCAACATTCCTAGAACACATTCAACAATACCAACACTGAGCTCTCTGATCGCATTGGAATAAAACTTGACATCAATAACAGAATAATTATGGAAGGATCTTTAAACAACCAGAAAAGAAAAAATATATTTCAAAATACTCCATTAATTGAAGAGTAAAACTCAAGGAAAATTTAGAAATATATTGAACTATATGAAAATGAAAATAAGACATATTGAAATTCGTGGATACAACTGAAGAAGTGCTGAAGATAAATTTATCCCACTAAGTGCCATCAAAGAAGAGGAAGTTCTCAAATCAACAGTCTAAACTCTTATCTCAAAACTTAAAAATCAAGAGCAGAATAAACTCAAAGCAAAAAACAGGAAGGAAATAATAAAGATCAAAAATCAATGGTATTAAAAACAGAAAAACAACAAACAAAAAATCAATAAAATAAAGAGCGACTTCTTTGGGAAAAAATAATAAAATTGGTAAACCTCTAGCAAGACTGACAAAAACAGGAGAGAAGACAGAAATTACCAATATTCTGAATGTAACAGGATACACCACCACAGATACTACAGACCACAATGAATAAGGGAATACTAAGCACAACTCTACACACAGAAATTTAATGAGTTAAGCAAAATGAATCAATTCCTTGATAAACACTACTGTAATTCCCCCAATATGAATACAAAATTTGAGTAACACTATAATTATTTTAAAATTTTTAATTTGTATTTAAAAATACATCCAGAGTCAGATAGTTACATGCAGTGAAGAATGAACACCAATTCTACACGGTCTCTTCCAGGAAACAGAAGAGGAGGAACTACTTCCCAGTTCATTTTATGAAGTTAATATCACTCTCATAGCAAGAGGAGGGAAGGGGGAAAATTTCTTCTGATTTGCAGATGATGTGATTGTCTACATGCGAAATCTCAAGGGATCTACAGAATAACTCCTAGAACTTATAAGTGTGTTCAGCAACACCAAAGGATACAAGGTAAATACAAAAATCATCTTATTTCTATATACTGATAATGGATAGTAAGACAAAAAATAAAATACCATTTATAATCACTCAAAAAATATTTAGGTGTAAGTCTAACCAAAACAACAACAACAAAGTTCAGGGCTTGAATTCTGAAAACTACTGATAAAAGAAAGCAAAGAGTTGAATAAATGAAGATACATTTCACATTTGTAAATTGCCAGACTCAATATAATAAAGGTGTAATTCTCCCCAAATTGACAGGAAATTCTCACTAAAATTCCAACAAGAATTTTGGTAACTGTAGAGAAGATTATTTTGAAATTTACATGGCAAAGGAAAAGAACCAAAATGGCTGAAACAATTTTGAAAAGAAGAATCAACTGAAAGGAATCAGTCTACCCAATTTCAAAATTTATTGCCTTGCTCTGCTAATCAAGACCCTGTGGTACTAGGAAAGAGAGAGACACAATGATCAATGGAACGGAATAGGGAACCTAGAAATAGCCCCATCCAAAATGCCCAATTGATTTTTTGACAAAAGTACAAAGGCAATTCAATGGAGGAAAGATTGCCTTCTTGTCAAATGGTGCAGGAATAATTGGACGTCCACACACCAAAAGAAAAAAAAAAATGAACCTTGACTGAAGTCCCACACATTCTACAAAAATTAACTCAGAATGAATCATGGACATAAATGTAAAACATAAAACTATAAAATTTTTTTAATAGTTGAAAAATTGGAGGATCTATCCCAAACAATGAATTATTAAGCTGGACGCCAAAGGCATAACCCACATACACACGCACGCACACGCACATGCACACACATACACACAAAAAAACTTAAAAAGTTGAACTTCATCAAAATTAAATATTTTTGGCCCTGTGAAACCCCTATTAAGAAGATTGAAAAAAAAAATAAATAAAATAAAATAAAATGCAAACAATTAGTAACAAATTAAAATTTTAAAAAATTATGTTATTTTTTATTATAATAAAAATGTTTGTAGTGAAAAAAAAAAAAAAAAAAGAAGATTGGAAGCCGGACGTGGTGGCGCACGCCTGTAATCCCAGCACCGAGACAGGAGAATCGCGAGTTCAAAGCCAGCCTCACTCAGCAACAGTGAGGCGCTAAGCAACACAGTGAGACCCTGTCTCTAAATAAACACAAAATAGGGCTGGGGACGTGGCTCAGTGGTCGAGTGCCCCCGAGTTCAATCCCTGATACCAAAAAAAAAAAAAGATTGGGGAATAAAAGCTACAGACGAGGAGAAAATATTTGCAAGGCACTTATTCAACAAAAGACTATATATAAACTCCTCAAAACTCAAGAGTACAAAAACAAACATGTTCCATCAACAGCATTGTCCTTTAGGAAAATGCAGATTAAAAACCACAATATCCCTCACACCTGTTAGAATAACTAAAATAAGTGACAACACCAGATGTGGATAGGGTGCTAAGAAACTGCGTCACTTATAACTCCTGGTTGGGGTGTGAAATGGTAGAACTACCCTGAAAAACAGCTTTCCAGTATCTTTCCAAAGTCAGCATGCAGCCACCAGATGATCCAGCAACTGCAATTCATGTGTATCTATCTCAGAAAAATGAATACTTGTGTTCTCACAAAAACCTGTACATGAATGTTTACAGCAGCATTATTCATAACAGCCAAAAACTGAAAACAACTCAAATGCCCTTTAATGGGTAAAGCACTAAACAATCTGTGTTATCTCTGTACCCTGGAAGGCTACTCAGCAAAAATAATAGTAATAATAAAACTATGGATACATACAACCTGGATGACTCTCCATAGGATTATACTAAATGGAGGGGGGAAAGTCAATCCTAAAAGACCACAAAGTGTGTATGATTCCATTTATATAACATTCTTGAAATGACAAAATTACAGGAATGGAGAACAGATGAGTGGTTGTCATGGTTACAGAGGGGCCAGAGAAGAGGGAAATTAGAGTGACCACAAAAAGACAACATGTGGTGATGGAATGGTGTGTCTTGACCGAGTCAGAATCAACGCCCTGGTTTTAATGTTGTACTACAGTTTCGCAAACTGTTATGATTGGGAGGAAATAAGTAAAGAGCACAAGGAATCTCTGTGTGTTATTTGTTTGCAGATGAGTCTACAATTACCTCACAATAAAAGTTTAGTTTAGAAAGAAACTACGACTGCTTTGATTTAGTCATTGCTCAGCTTTTCATGCCACTCTCAAAGCCAGACTGGGCTCTAGAGCCAAGCCTTCTCTCAGCATTTCCTCCATGTTAATAGTAAGGTTAAGGGCAGCCTGCTGGTCCCAGGCCTATCAGGAGAGACTGACTGTTCATGGGCAGAGATTAGGGAAGGTAAAAAGCAAGTCTGGCATGATACCTTGAAGCAGCAGATATTCTCTGCCATTCATTTTGCAGTACCCACCAGAGGGTCATCTTGCTGGCATAAGATGATGCACTTCTTGGTCCCCAACTTTGTCCCAATAGTCAAAGGCAAAGTGAACCTTGGATCCTTGGTTCA
Organism: Geosciurus inauris; assembly: GCA_004024805.1. Classification (NCBI taxonomy): domain Eukaryota; kingdom Metazoa; phylum Chordata; class Mammalia; order Rodentia; family Sciuridae; genus Geosciurus; species Geosciurus inauris. The sequence goes on from PVHX01008010.1 coordinate 32,503, forward strand.
GATTTTTGAGGGTACACTTGGCAGAACATCTCTGGATCCATTTCCTTAATGTCTAGATGTGGCCAGACACATAACATAGCAAAGCCCCCTCCAAGGTCTAAATGCACACGTGACCTGGTCACTCACAGATGTGATCTAGTTCTCCTTTCCAGGCCCCCAAAGTTCTCCACTGTCAACACGAGATTCTCAGGGGCACCTCAGAGTTTCCCCTGCCATGTGTCCTCCTGGTAACTCATCCTAAGGGAGCCTAACATGGGTCTCGACCTGGAAGCCAAAGGAGTTAGTCCTTGCTAACCATGATGCTGATTTCCAAACCCATTTCTCCTCCTGGTCATGACTCTTCTTGGTAGGTATATTGTCCTCTTTTTTTCAGGTAAAGGAAGGGCGGTTCAGAGAGTGGCCTAAGGCAGCCCAGAGAGTGATGGGTCTAGACTCAGCACTGCTCTGCCTGCCTGTGAAGCCTGTGCCCTGTCCACACCCTGACCTCCCTAGGAAACCCATCTAGGAGAATAGGAGTAGAGCCAGCCCCAGGAGGCAGACTGGCAGGAACAGGGGAACAAATTGATCTGAGCAGCATGCTACCAGGCGAGCCTCCCTGCAGAGGCTACTGACTCTAGTGTGGCGTGGGACACAGGAGGCAGAAACCGTGGGGCCCAAGACCATATTGGCAGAAGAGGCAAGAAGACAGCCAGCCCCTAAGCAGAGGTATCCCTGAGCTCAACACCCAATAGAATGCCTGATACCAGATGATGGGGGTCCGAGTGCCCGGGAGGGTGGGGGTGGGGCTGGGAGAGTGGGCAGCCCTCTTCAACTCTCTCCTCTTGTCTTTCTCCTGTAGAACATTCTCGCTTCTCTGGGTGCTCTGAGTTTCCTGGAACATAATCCAGACTGCAGCATCCTCCTTTGGCAACGCTTCATCAATTAATCTTTCATCTACATTGATCCCTTGAAAAATGACTTCCTCATTATCCATCCCACAGACTTTCTACTTGGCAGCCTGAATGGCAAAGCATTTGTCAACCTCTAATTCTCTCTTGTGCAGTGGGAACAGCCAGGGCTTTAGAGTCAGACCCAAGAAAAAGCCCTACTCTACCCCTCTCCAACTGGGTAAGCTTGGGTGAGGCACTTGGTCTCTCTGAGCCTCAGTTTCCTCATTTGTAAAATAACGCCCCCTCATGAAGCACCCCACTCATGAAAATAACAATTCTTCTGAGATTTTTGCAAAATGCTACATAACCTGCTTCTAATTATTACTTTTCACTGGTTCCCAGGCAGACGGTAGTTATCTCCAGCTTTTAAGCCTCTGACAGGCAAAGTTAAGGTCACGGGCCATGAGAGGTGTCCCCAGATGCTCCTCATCACCACTGGCCAAAGAAGTCACTGCTAACCCTGCAAGGCAAAAGCCAAGATGTAGCTGAAGCTCAAAGTGAAAGCCCAAAAAATGGGATAGCACAGGGGCATTTCATTTCTGTTGCAGAAATAAAGAAGTATGAAAAAAGGTACAACCTCATTCATTGTAAGAAAAATGAAAATTAAGATTATATCAGAACATCACTTTTCATCATCCACTGGCAAAAATCCAAATGTTTCACAACAAATTCTGTTGGTAAAATTGTGGCAAAACAGGCATTCTTATTATTGCTGGTGGGAATGCGAAAGCTAGACATACTGTCCAGGACATTTGACAGTATGTAGAAAAATTACTTAACTTATTCATCTTTTAAGCCAGAATCCCACCTTTGGGTATGTATTATAAAGGAATTCTGAAGGGGAAAAATGCATGAACTAAGCTATTAATGGCAGAAGTGTTTATTTTTTTAATTTTTATTTTTTTTAGTTGTTAATGGATCTTTATTTTATTCATTTATTATTTATATGTGGTGCTGAGGATCGAACCTAGTGCCTCACGCATGCTAGGCAAGCGCTCTACCACTGAGCTACAGCCCCAGCCCGGCAGAAGTATTTATAAAAGCAGAAGTTTACAGACCACCCAAACACCCTCATCAAGAGGGGCTGGTTCAATAAGTGATAGTACATCTGTATGAATAAGTTTTTTATTTGTTTGTTTGTAGGGTTTGTTTTATTTTTTGGTACCAGTGATTGAACCCAGGGGAGGCTTAACCACTGAGCCACATCCCCAGCCCGTTTTTTATATTTTATTTTGAGATGAGGTCTTGCTAAATTGCTTAGGGCCTTGCTAGGTTACTGAGGCTGGCTTTGAACACCTGATCCTCCTGCTTCAGCCTCCTGAGCCACTGGGATTATAGGAGTGTGCCACCACACCTGGCTTGTATGAAGGAGTTTTAGGCCCCCAAGAAAAGGAATAAAGAAGATCTCTGGCTTCTACTGTGGAACGCTACAACATCAGGTTAAGGGAAGAAAGCATGTAGGAATAAAATGTGTACAGTATTTTACCATTTATAAAAAATAAGATGGATGTATACCTATTTGCCTCTAATTTTATAATTAAAATGCACACTGGAAGGATATGTTGGACAGTTTCTGGTCATCCTACAGTTTCACAGTCCATCCTTTACCTCCATCCAACCATTACCACAGCAACCAGCTGTGCACACCTGTAGCCTAGCTCAACCCCTGACCTGAGCTACACTGCTTACCTCACATTTTCCTGAGAAGTCTTGGCTACCTCTGGAAACATTTTACTCCTCAGAACACAGTTCAGGAAGTTCAAAGTCATTAACATCGCCCCTGGGCAATCTTGGACTAAGGAAGGAGAGGATCGAAGAACCAATACTCTCATCTTCCATATCTGGAGCATAACGCACATTCTCCTCAGAGGTCTTCTGTGGGCTAGACCTCCCATTGCCCATCAGGATCATCAACTGTTAGACTGCCCAGTTACTGTTTTCTCTGGTTCTCGAGCTATAGATAGTCATTGTGGAACTATCTAGCTTCTGATTGGATAAGTCAATATAATAAATTTCCCTTTTAAAATTTTACACACACACACACACACACACACACACACACATTCTATTGGTTCTGTTCCTCTAAAGAACTCTGACTTATATAATATGGCTCCTTGTTGACTAAAACATCACAATGAACCATATTGTCACATTAGGCAACACACAACTATAAGATTGATGATATATTTTTTAAAAAAAAAACTATAGTTTTGCCTTTGAGTTAGAAGTATCAGTAAACAAAATAAAAAATTATATCTAATTTTTACAAATAGCTATATATTTTCTAGCTCCATCTCTTTATATGGCCAAGAAAGAATGATTAAAATTATTAGACACCATATTAATTAAAACTCGAAATTGTAGTCATTTAAAATCCCACTTTAAAAAAAGCAAGGATTCTTAGAGAAATTGCTGATTACGAATTGGGTCAAGAAGTGCACAAGACGGGCCTGGAACATTTTTCATCAGCAACACAGCTGTCAAAGCATTCCAGGTTTGCGGCAAACGGTCTTGGGAGGTCACTTGAATAAGTTCCTCTCTGTCTGTCAATGATGGACAACATGAGCACCAACCAGTAAGAATACGCACTGGGGTGGGCTGAATGGTACCAAACATGTTTAGCAGTTCCACAGTGGTAATAAAATAAGAGTATTTTTCTACCGTTCTATATGATTATACCTCAGGATAATTTACTTGCTCATCTGGGGAAATTTCTCTCCATTAGAAGTATTCTAATTTAATAAATAAGAAATGAAAAAAGCAGAATATCACCACTTTGCAGCCCCTGATGAATTGATGAATCTAATTAATGACTACCGGTAGTTGTAACATCACAAAGTAAGGACACCTAGAGCTGGGCACAGTGATGCATGCAGCAAAGCAGGTGCTGAGGCAGGAGGATTCCAAGTTCAAGGCCAACTGGGGCAACTTAGTGAGACCCTATCTCAAAATAAAAAATAAAAAGGGCTGGGGCTGTAGCCCAGTGGGAGGGTTGCCCTAGTTTCAATCTCCAGTACTGCAAAAAAATAAAAAGAGAGAGATCTAGACATTATAAACCTCCTGATAGTCAAAAATCAAACCTGAACCTGACCAAACCTCTAGATTTACCTAATGAGATATACTACCTATAGGAGACAGGGGAATGTGTTAATGACGATACAGGGACAAGTAGCAAAATTCAGACTATGGGAAACTATAGGACCAAAGGCTTGGTTGCTTCAACAAGTAAGGTTTAAAAACAAAGATATGACATCAATATTTATAGCAGCTCAATTCAGAATAGCTAAGCCATGGAACCAGCTTAGATGTCCTTCAACAGATGAACGGATAAAGAAAATGTGGTATATATACACAATGGAATATTACTGAGCCATAAAGAAGAATGAAATTATAGCATTTGCCAGTAAATAGAAGGAACTGGAGACTATCATGCTAAGTGAAATAAGCCAGTCCTCAAAAAACTAAAGGCCAAATGTTCTCTCTGATATGTGGATGCTAACACACAGTAAGGCGGGGGCGGGGGGAGAACAGAAGTTCATTGGATTAGACAAAGGGGAATGAAGGAAAGGGAGAGGGGATGGGAATAGAAAAGACAGTAGAATGAATCAGACATAACTTTCCTGGGTTCATATATGACTACATGACCAGTGAAACTCCACATCATGTACAACCACAAGAATGTACACATATACTCCATATGTGTATGATATGTCAAAATACACTCTACTGTCATGTATATCTAAAAAGAACTTTTTAAAAAAACCACAGGTATAAGGTATAAGGCTATGGTATAGATAAAAAGACACTTTAGATACATATCAAACAATGCGATCAATGGCCCTTATTTGAATCCCAATTAGGTGTGGCATGGACATCAAAGACAGGACTCTGCTTTGACCATGTTCATGTATACAGCTAAGCTCAGGACCACCTTGTCCTGGAGGGTCAACAAGGTCTACAGGGAAAACCCTGGGCCAGTATTCCCATTCCCTAGATCTGGGATCCACCACCTCCTTCTCTGTCAAACCCTTCAGCCTCTCCTACTGCTCAGAGTATCTGCCTTGAACCATGAGTCCTGCTCCTTTGGCTTTATCCATCCTTCTTCACTCCTCCACGCACAAGCCTCATTGCTCATCCTCCTGCTTCATCCATCCCTCCAATGCAACATCCAACACCATCCTCCTGCTAAGTCTCAGGCTCCCCACCTCATCCCTCAAGCCAGAGTCCCCCTCCAAATATTCTGCCTTATATCACCTGGAGTAAATGGCCCCCCAATCTCTAAGCCTCATAGGTCACTACCCAGCTTGCTGGGCCTGTCAGCACCACTCAGAATGTCTACACATTCTCCAGACTACACTCACCCACTCCACACCCAGTCATCTCTCAGTGATTACAGAACATCAGAGTGAGAACTGTGCTGCTTTAGGCCTCCAAGGTAGACTCCTTCCAATATTTAGTCAGGGTTCTCCAGACAGACAGAAGTAATAGGATATAGATGATTGATTGATAGATAGATAGATAGATAGATAGATAGATAGATAGATAGATAGATGAGGGACTTATTAGGCTGAGAAGTCCCATTAAGCTGGAGACCCTGAGGTGCTACAAGTATGGTTCAATCCCAAATTCAAGGGCTTCAGAACCAGGAAAACCATAGCACAACTCAGCCCAAGGCTGAAGGCCTAAGGATTCAGGGAACCACTGGAGTTCACTGGAGTTCAAAGACTGGAACATTTGGAGTTCTCATGTCCAGGGAAGGAGAAGAAGATTGTATCCCAGGCCCAAGAAAGGGAGGAAATCACCTTCTTGTTCTAACCCAGACCTCAGCCAATTAGACGGTACCTGCCCCATATTTCCAGCGGATCATCCCCACTCAGAATACTGATGCACAAACCATTCTCCTCTGGATACATTCCGACAGATGCACCCAGAAATAATAATTTACCAGTTCTCTAGGTAATCCTAATCCAGTCAAGTTAACACCTGAAATTAATCACCTCAGAATCTAACCAATGAAGAATCCACGCTCCACCCACCAGGGTGGATAGACTGAGGCCAAAAGTGTTGGGGACGATGGCTTTCCATCCACACGTCTACGGAGGGCTAGCCAGAGTTCTAACAATTCCCCGAGCCATTCAATGTGGGCTCACTGTCTTGTTAGGCAGAGAAAGTGACCTTTAACCCTTCTCAGGACTCAGAACAGAGGCTTTGGGGATGAGATGGCATGGCAGCCCCATGTGGGGACATTAAGATCAGGAGAGTCATCCAGCCCCAGAACAGAAGGTCCATTTTAAGACTTCAAAGGGCTTCATCAGAGCTAACTGAAAAGACAACCAGCAGCTGATTGAAAATTGACAATAGTAAGGATCAGATGCCTTGTACGGTATGTTCTGCTTCCCATTTTTAAAAGAGTAAAAGATGGAAAGTAGCTGAATAATTTACATCAGGAAGCGTGGCAACACAGGCCAAAAGGAAAGGGACTAAAAGAGAAAGGATTGTTTCCTACAGGAAAAGAACATAAACATAAAGCAACATAGAAAGCAAGTCTGCTCTCAAAACCAGCTGCAATTGTCAGTTTGCTCTCGTCCTTCCTTTGCTGTTAGACTCCTTTGCAAAGCTCCTTTTGTGTAGAAAGAGAAATTATCCTTGGGAAGCCACCACGTGGAAGAGATTGCTCTAGGGGTAGTGCATGCTGACAATACTCAAGAGGAAGCCTTTCTGCCTTGATTTTATGGAAACTCTGAAGCTTGAGGGGGTCAGGTGGTTTGCCTATTACTACCAGGAAAAACGTGAAGGAACAAGGCTGAGAACCCAAGTCCATCTGACTCCAAATCTTGTGCTCTTTATGCAAATCTTTAATCCCACTGGTCCAAATCAGAATGCCTGCTTTTCTTCTCCCAAGAGAGTTGTTCCCATTTTCAAAATCAACTGCCTGCTCCCCATCCCTTCCCTGCTTCCAGATCTATGTCCTACAACCCAAGTAATCCCAGTCCCTTTATCCATCAGCATGACTTCTGATCTTTGCATCTCTCTTCTCTGAATATGTTCCAATTTGCCCAAATCCCCTTAAACATGTAAGATGAAGAAGTGGACACAGATTTTCAGATGGGAACTGATGGGCCACCCACAGCAAAAATCACAGGGATTATCACCCTCCTTAATATGGAATGGAAAGTGATAGGAGCATGGTTTAGGATGGATTCATTAGCTTTACTGACAGCCCAGCACAGAGCTGGCTCATATTGAATGTTCCCTCAGCTAAAGCTCCCCGGAGATTTGTGCCCTGTCTCTGCTATGCCAGCTTCTCTCTTCCTACACTTGACCAACTAGTTGTTTGAGCCACAATTCAGTATTTTCCCATTATTGATGTCAATTCCACCACACAGACACCCACTGAGCTGCCCAGCACTCAGCTCTATTGCTGGGGAGCTGAGCTGAACAGGGCTCTGTTGAGCTCAGCGCTGCTATCTCCAGCCCTGGCTTCGCTCAGATCTCCTCTAGGTACCACCACCACCCCTGGACCACTCCCTGGGGTCCTGGTACACACTGCAGTGTCCTTCCAGAAGATGTTGAGGACTTCTTCAAGAGGAGAGCCACACCTTGAACATCACCGGGGCTCTGGAGTCCTTTTTGAGTGATCGTGTCTATGCCAAGCAGGGTGTTTTTGTTAGTGAGTGAGCAGCTGCCAAGAACATTTCAGGGAATGATTTACTCCCTCTCTGAGGGTTGTTTACACCAGAGCTCTCTGTTCCCCTCAGAGTCTGTGCCTCCCCTGAAAAACCTGTCACAATTTGTGATCTGAGAGCTGCCCATTTGCCTGAAGGAAGAATAGTTCATCTACAGTTTCCCCACACAGGAAATTCTCCCACATTCCCATACTTGTCCAGAATACGTTCTCTGGCCCAAACACGGGAGTAGAAGCCCAGGCCTAGGCCCCATCGGTCAGAGGTCATCTGTAATTCAAGATGCTATTTATCCTATGCTGCCCCTGCCCTCTGATAAGCCGAGAGTACCTGGGATGAGTTACAAAATACTTAACTCTATAAGGCCAGGAGAATATAGATAATTCTGGTCCTTTCTAATTAGTCAACCCAAAGCTTGATTTATCTAAAATGGAGATAAATCAAGAGATTTGGTTTGCAGCAAATAGTGGCCACATGGCACTGTGACAAGAGCTCTAAACTGGGAACCAGACAACCTGGGTCAGAGTTCAAATGCTACCACTAATACCCTAGGTCTCGGACAAGTTACCCTAACTGGGCCTCCATTCCCTGCTCCAGGTATAGGATTAACTCTCAGGGGGCTCATCAAATTATGATATTATATAGTATTATGGGTTATAAGCATGGTTGTAGAGCCTGACTGCCTGGGTTTATACCCCAGCTCTGCTATCTACCAGCTATATGACCTTCAGCAAATTTCTTAAGTTTTTTTAAAGTTCAATTTCTTTCCTCTCCTGTAAAATGGGGATTAAGACTAGTACTCTCCTCAAAGGATTCTTACAAGGATTAGAAAAGCAACAAAATGTTTAGAATGGAATGCAGGAAGTACTCAATCATTAATGGTGGTGTTCTTGTTCTCCTTATTTCACTACTAATTTCCAACCAGAGTCTAGCTGTAACTATCAAGATGAACATGAGCTGCTTTTGAGACAGCCGATGAATGGAAGCTTTGTGCCACAAAATGGTCTACTAACAGGGGTTCTCTTCAGTTCAACTGCCCTCAGGCTAAGACTGGAGGAGGCATCCATGACCCCTGGGAGCCCCAGAATGGACAGGGTAACTCAATTTGGTATGGGGCTTTTGGACCCCCCAAGTTTGCACAGTCTCCTGAAACTATCCCATAGGCAGCACCCAGAAAGCTATCTTGCTCCCCTGTGCACAGCTACACCCCCAGCTCCTCTCAGTGATCCAGAAGGACTTAGGACAGAAGCCAGGAAGCTCCCTGAGGCATTCTACAGGGAGTCCTTCCCCAGTACCCAGTCTGGGCCAGAGGCTCCTCTGGAGGTTTGACCCCTCATTGCTTCCTGCTCTACCAGCCTCTCTGTAGAAGGGTGAATGGCCTCTCCTTTCCTTGAAAAGGCCCATTAAGATGGTAGTGGGAAAGACCAAAGAGCTGCAATGCTTCTGGCATTGCTGACCAACTGGACTTGGAATGCTGAAGGAAGAAATAGAAATTCACCCTAGCCTTTTCCTGAGGCTTAGCACTGCCCATTGGGGTGCTTCTAGAACAAGAGTTGGAGGACTAAAGGGCACAGCTTCTTTACTCAATCATTTATTTGGTGCCTAAAATGGGCCTGGGGAGGCTCATAAATAGCAATGCCATTTCCCTGGCTGAGATCTCAACCTACTGCAAGGTAAGACAAAAGTTGGCACCTCACTAATGGAAAGGCTGGTCCTAGAGTGTGTGGCTTAGGTAAGCAGCACAAAAGGGGTTCCTGATACTAAAGCCCAGAACTAGCCAGAGTTCCTGCCAGTCACCAACAATGTTGAGTAACCCCAGGTCCCCAGCTGAGGGGCATCCTACCACCTAGTACAACAGAGCTGCCATCACACTTCCTACAGGATCTCACTCCAGGAGAAGAGAGACAGAGTTGCACATGCCCATTGCCTCATCCTAAACACACCTGGCAAGACAGAAGCCAGGAGAGTTGTACTGAGTTGTCCTCCACATGGAAGGAAACATCAAGAGTACAGAGTATTCCCCTCAACACCCTCTTGTCCAGTCCTACCCACCCTGCACACACAGCTCCTGGGCCTTCCTTCCTGACTCAGGCCCATATCAAAGGATTGGGTTCCAGTGGAGCAGAAGATCTTTAAGGGTCAAAACAGTCTTCTTCATCTATGCAGTGACTCAGTGTGGGGGCTGTTTGGCTCTGGCATATACTTGCTGTGTGACTTTGTATGAGTTCCTAGCCTAAATAGCCTTTTTGGTAAATAACACAATAATAGTGCCTACCCCATAGGGTGTCTTGGGGTGCTGGGAAGATTATGTAAAATACATCTTGAAATAATGCCATGGCTATAGATGATGATGAAGAAGAAGAAGGAAGAGGAGGAGGAGGAGCAGGAGAAGGAGAAAAAGAAAAAGAAGAAGAAGGCAGCAATGACAACAAAAAAAGAAGAGGAGGAGGAGGAAGAAGATCTATGCTGCCAAATTGAGCAAATATTGAGCAAAGGCCCATTGATAGAATGAAATGGATCTAAAAGGACTGACTTCGTATGGGGGATATGAATATGGAAATCTATATACTTTCTGTTTCATTGTTTATGAACCTAAAACTGCTCTAAAAAATATTGTCTGTTAAAAAGAATGCCCTGCCCTGTGTCCCTGGCTTCAGCATCTTGTCCCCCAGGGGATCCCTGGCAGCTGTCCTCTCTCACCTGCCTCCTTCCCTGATAGAAAGCTATGCCAAGGCCCTGGGCCTCACGAGAACTCACAAGTCCCAGGGACCAGACCTCTAGAGAAAATGAGAATGAGGACATCTGAAAGGACAACCTACACAAGTTGCTGCCCCTGACCTGCGGCCAAGACTCTCCTGAACCAGAATATATAACTCAAACGAAGGAAGCCAGAGATACTGATCACCTGTGAGTGATGAGGTTGGCTAACAGAGACACAAAACACCCCACCTCAAGTCCCAAAGCCTGCTCCCTGAGAAGCCCCAGGGTCTCCAGGGTGAAAATAGCTTAAAATTAAACTCCAGGCTTCAGGAAACAGCTGTACTGGCAGCACCAGTATTCTTGATGGTCTGTGAAATCGATTACCACAAGAAAGCCAATAACCCTGGAACCCAGGTTTGATTGAAGCCACCCAGTCCCAGCCCACCCAGCCCTGAAGCTTCTCACCTAGGTCCAGCACCAAGCTCCATCCTCCCAAGCCAAGGCAGACTCCAGGACCCGAACAGTGGGGGAGCACACCAGGCCCCTCAAGCCCCTTATCACCAGACAATGAAACTTGCCTTTTATTGAGGCCCTGAGGGTTATAAACAAGCAGGCCTGACATATGGGTCATTCCTAAGACTCCCGCTTCATTGGCTTTAAGAGCCCCTTGGCGGTAAAGAATTTCAAAGCTGCTAACTCCATAGTATATTAAAGTGGAATAAATTCCTCTGAATTGTCCTCAGTGAGAACCACGGCTTAGCAAAACCTCCCGCTTCCTCTTACAGGACCCAAGGCTGACCCCTGGTGGTCTCCAAGACCAGCTGAAGCTTAGCCTTTCACATCAGTGTCTGTCTCTGCCTCTCTCTCCTATGGGATTCTCAACCCTTTAGAAATGTAGGTGTAATAAAATATTAGAATGAGATTCTTTTTACCTCAGTTTTGATCAAGCCATCAATATGTGAGAGGTAAGATGCTAAACTAGTGTCAAACTTCCCCCCAAATATGTAAATTTGGTAAGGATATAGTACCAAGCACTTGTTCCATAGCCTTTTGGAGCTTTCTAATCAGGTTCGAAGGCTGCCCTCCCAACCTTCCCAGCTTCCATCTCATGCCCAGACTTCCCATGCTGCCTGGATGCTAGTCTGCTTCCCTATGCACCTCTACACCCCAGCAAGCCATGGCTCTCAGGCCCTCCGTGCCTTGGTGTAGGCTGACCTCCCTTTCCAGAAAGACTTCCCTTATCCCACCCCTCAGAATCCTGCTTATCCTTCAAGGCCAACCACAGTGCCTCTCCTTCCGGAGCCATCAGTTCCCTGTGGAAAATGAATCACACTCTCCTCTGGGTTCCCACCTGGGCTTCTACCATTGCTCTTAGTCCTTCCTATCTGGTATCAGTGAATGTGTGCACACATCTGTCTCCCCACTAGCCTCTGAGGTCCTTGGAGGTTGGGCTGCCTCTGGGTCATGCCTGGCAGGGTGTCTACATATTGGTAGATATGGGTAAGTGTAGATCCTCTTGGCAGTAGTTTCTATGAGGGTTTTCTGTGTTCTGAGCACCAAAGAAAAGACAGAAGTGACTTCCTGAGGCCATTTGGAGGTGGGAAGGAGTTGGAGGAGAAGCTGCAAAGCCACCATTTGAAAGTTAAGAGCTCCCTTGCTGCCTTGAACCCCAGCACAGACATCAGAGTCCCACTCCTGGCACATGCAGGGCAGTTGTCTCTGAGCTGATACTATGCAACTAGAAATAAAAAGCCAGTCCCGGGCTGTGTCTACATGATCTGTGCCTTCAGGGCCCTTATCTATTCAACACACATCTAAATAATCCAAACCACGTACTATGCTTTTCATAGGTCCTGTATGTGAAGTCACATCTCTCCAATCCCATTTCTGTGAACTTCATGTCTCCTCAACCTTTGTTTCTACAATGTGTCTATGCACCCACATCCACCCACCCCGCTTGCACGCAAGTACCTCCTGGGCAATCCACATTGACACAAGCCCATGCAGTGACATGGGTTCCTGCACACAATAGGTCTGGATGAAGAATGACCAATGAGGAGTAGTTTTGTTTGTGACTCCTTTTGAAAAGAACGCACTCCTGCTCTATTCTGACACCAGGATGGTACCTACAAAGCCATCTGGATAGCTCCTTCCAGAAATGGTTCCTTTATCTCAGGACTTTATAAAGACAAGAAAAAGTTAAATGAGAAGAGCTGAAACTTTACCGAGAAACAGAATAAAAAAGAGATTCTCAAATATGTTTTCAGGGTAATCAGATTCACTATATTTGGCTGGTAGAATAAATTTTAAAATGAGATATATCTATACCTATATTTCTATTTTTAAAGAGTCTATGCTGTCATTTTTTGTTAAGCTAATTAGCACTTTGTCAGTGAAGTCCTAGTTAACAGGTTGGTTATCACAAGGGTTAAGATTAGGTACAGAGAACAAGATCAGCCTTCTGTGAAAGATACAGCTTAAAACTTTAAGCAAGGTAAAAAAAAAAAAGGCAGACACAATTTTCTGCCAAAACCAACATACAATAAATATTCCTTATTATAATAAAGATATTTTAATAGGTGCTTCTTTCCTATAACAAAATTTTAGTCTTAAAATTAAATTTTTTAATTTGTTTATTAAAATATTGAGGGAAAACTTTGTCCATCTTAATAAACACTCTTAGAAACAAATCTGTGTGTAATAACAAGATATAGAGTTAAGTATAAACTTGACTTAACACTAATCTGTTCCCCATTTTTAAAATTTTCTTGCTTCAAGAACAGTCAGTATGAACATTATAGAACTGGCTTTTTCTGTTCAGCAAAACTCCCTGAAGATTCATCCAAGCTGTTGCACAAATTGCTGTCACAACTTTGTTCCTTTTGCAGCTCAGTAGTATTCCATGGTTAATTTAACCACTCAAATGCCAAAAACATCTTTTTTAATTGTCACAAATAAGGCTGCTACAAATGGCTGTGCCCTCATTTTTGTGCAAATAGACATCTTCATTTCTCTGGGATAAGTACAGTGGTTGTGAGGTTTTTTGTTTGTTTGTTTGTTTAGTTGATTTATTCTAATTAGGTATACATGACAGCAGAATGCATTTTGATTCATCGTACACAAATGAAGCACACTTTTCATTTCTCTGATTGTACACAATATAGAGTTACAGTGTATGTACAGTCGTACATGTACCTAGGGCATTGTTGTCCATCTCATTCTACCATCTTTCCTGCACCAATGTCCCATCCACTCTCTTCCCTCCCATTTGAAAATTCTCTCCATTCTCCTCATGCCCCCTCCACTATTATGAATCACCATTCACTTTTCAAAGAGAGCATTTGGCCTTTGGTTTTTTGGGATTGGTTTACGTTGCTTAGCATGATGTTCTCCAACTCCATCTATTTATCTGCGAATGCCATAATTCTATTTTCTTTTAATGCTGAGTAATATTCCAATGTGTATGTATAACACAATTTCTTTATCCATTCGTCTATTGAAGGGCATCTAGGTGGGTTCCACAGTTTAGTTATCGTGAATTGAGCTGTTATAAACACTGAAGTGGCTGCATTACTGTAGTATGGTGTTTTTAAGTCCTTTGGGTATAGACCAAGGAGTAAGATAGCTGGGTCAAATGGTGGCTCCTTTCCAAGATTTCTGAGGAACCTCTATACTGCTTTCCAGATTGGTTACACCAAATTGCAGTCCCACCAGCAATGTATGAATGTGCCTTTTCCTCCACATCTGCACCAACACTTGTTTGTATTCTTGATAATTGTCACCAGACTTGTGTGTGAGATGAGATCTTAGAGTAGTTTTGATTCACATTTCTCTAATGTCTAGAGATGTTGAATATTTTTTCATATATTTCTCTTTTTTTATTTTTTTTAGTTGTCAATGGATCTTTATTTTATTTATTTATATGTGCTGCTGAGAATCCAACCCAGTGCCTCATACATGCTAGGCAAGTGCTCTACCACTGAGCCACAACCCCAGCCCAACTGAGCCACAACCTAGCCCATATATTTCTTGATAGATAGTATATCTTCTTCTGAGAAGTGTCTATTCAGCTCCTTAGCCAATTTATGGACTGGGTTGTTTGGTTTTTGGTGTTAAGTTTTTTGAGTTCTTTATATATCCTGGAGATCAGTGCTCTATGAGATATGTGTGTGGCAAAAATTTGCTCCCAGAATGTAGGCTCTCTGTTCACTTCATTGATTGTTTCTTTTGCTGAGAAGAAACTTTTTAGTTTGAATCCATCCCATTTATTGATTCTTGGTTTTATTTTTTGCACTTTAGGAATCTTGTTAAGGAAGTTGGGGCCTAACCTGACATGATGAAGATTTGGGCCTACTTTCTCCTCAATTACGTGCAGGGTCTCTGGTCTAATTACTAGGTCCTTGATCCACTTTGAATTGATTTTTGTGCATGGTGACAAATAGGGGTTTAGTTTCATTTTGCTGCATATGGATTTCCAGTTTTCCCAGCACCATTTGTTGAAGAGGCTATCTTTTCTCCAGTGTATGTTTTTGGCACCTTTGTCTGGTATGAGATAACTGTATTTGTGTGGATTTGTTTCTGTGTCTACTGTTCTATACCACTGATCTACATGTCTATTTTGATGCCAATACCATGCTGTTTTTGTTATTATAGCTTTGTAATATAGTTTTCTGGTATTTTGATGCCTCCTGCTTCACTCTTCTTGTTAAGGATGGTTTTGGCTATTCTGGGTCTCTTATTTTTCCAAATGAATTTCATGATTGCTTCTTTTATTTCTTTAAAGAATGATGCTGGTATTTTAATTGGAATCACATTGAATCTGTATGGTGCTTTGGGTAGTATGTCCATTTTGACAATATTGACTCTGCCTATCCAAGATCTCCCAAAAGATGGGAGATCTTTCCATCTTCTAAGGTCTTCTTCAATGTCTTTCTTTAGTGTTCTGTAGTTTTCATTGTAAAGATCTTTCACCAATTTTGTTAAATTGATTCTCAAGTATTTTATTTTATATTTTGAGTCTATTGTGAATGGGGTAGTTTTCCTAAATTCTCTTTCAGAGGATTCATCACTGATGTATAGAAATGCATTTGATTTATGGGTATTGATTTTATATCCTGCAACTTTGCTGAATTCATTTATAAATTCTAGAAGTCTTCTGGTAGAATTTTTTGGATCCTCTAAATATATCATGTCGTTGGCAAATAATGATAGTTTGAGTTGTTCTTTTCCAATTTGTATCCCTTTAATTTCTTTCATCTGTTAATTGCTCTGGCTAAAGTTTCAAGGATATGTTGAATAGAAGTGGTGAAAGAGAACATCCCTGTCTTGTTCCCATTTTTAGAGGGAATGCTTCCAATTTTTCCCCATTTAGGATGATGTTGGCCTTTGGTTTTGCATAAATAGCTTTTACAATGTTAGGTATGTATCTACTATACCTAGTTTTTCTACTGTTTTGAACAAAAGAGGTGCTATATTTTTTCAAATGCTTTATCAGCATCTGTAGAGATAATCATATGATTCTTGTCTTTAAGTCTATTGATGTAATAAATCACATTTATTGATTTCTGTATGTTGAACCAACCTTGCATACCTGAGATGAGACCCACTTGATCATGGTGCACTATGTTTTTAATATGTTTTTGTATGCAATTTGCCAGAATTTTATTGAGAATTTTTGCCTCAATGTTCATCAGGGATATGGGTCTGAAGTTTTCTTTCTTTGATGTGTCTTTGGTTTTGGAATCAGGGTGGTACTAGCCTCATAGAATGAGTTTGGAAGGGTTCCCTCCATTTCTATTTTATAGAATAATTTGAAGAGTATTGGTATTAATTCTTCTTTGAAGGCCTTGTAGAATTTGGCTGAGAATTAGTCTGGTCCCAGGCTCTTCTTGGTTGGTAAGCTTTTGATGGCATCTTATATTTCCTTGCATGAAATTGATCTGTTTAAGTTGTGTATGTCCTCCTGATTCAGTTTGGACAGATCATAGGCCTCTAGAAATTTATCAGTGTCTTTGGAATTTTCTATTTTACTGGAGTATAAAGTTTCAAAATAGTTTCTAATTATCTTCTGTATTTCAATAGTGTCTGTAGTGATATTTCCTTTTTCATCACAAATTTTAGTAATTCAAGTTTCTTCTCTCCTTCTTTTCATTAGTGTGTCTAAGGGTTTATCCATTTTATTTATTTTTTCAAATAATCAGCTTTTTGATTTGTCAATTTTTTTAATTGTTTCTTTTGTTTCAATTCCATTGATTTCAGCCCTGATTTTAATTATTTCCTGTCTTCTACTTCTTTTAGTGTTTATTTGTTCTTCTTTTTCTAGAGCTTTGAGATGTAATGTCAGGTCATTTATTTGTTGACTTTTCTTCTTTAAATGAATGAGCTCAATGCAATGAACTTTCCTCTTAACACAGCCTTCATAGTGTCCCAGAGATTTTGATATGTTGTATTGGAGTTTTCATTTACCTCTAAGAAGTTTTTATCTCCTCCCTGATGTCTTCTGTTATCCATGCATCATTCAATAGCATATTATTTAGTCTCCAGATGTGGAGGAGCTTCTATTTTTTATTTTACCATTGATTTCTAATTTTATTCCATTATGGTCTGGTAGAATGCAGGTTAGTATCTCTATTTTTGTATTTGCTAAAAGTTGTTTTGTGGCATAACATATGGCCTATTTTAGAGAAGGATGCATGTGCTGCTGAGAAAAAAAATGTATTCATTTGTTGATGGATGAAATATTCTGTGTATGTCTGTTAATTCTAAATTATTGATTATATTATTGAGTTTTATGTTTTCTCTGTTTAGTTTTTGTTTGTAAGATCTGTCCACTGGTGAGAGAGGTGTGTTAAAGTTACCCAGTGTTATTGTGGTGTGGTCTATTCGGTTCTCGAAATTGAGAAGGGTTTGTTTGATATATGTGGATGCTCCATTGTTCAGGGCACAGATATTTATGATTGTTATGTCTTGTTGATGTATGATTCCCTTGAGCAGTATGAAATGACCTTATTTATCCCTTCTGACTATCTTTTGTTTGAAGTCCACTTTAGCTGATATGAGGATGGAAACCCCTGCTTGTTTACGAGGTCCATTTGAGTGGTATGTTTTTTCCCATCCTTTCACCTTCAGTCTGTGAATGTCTTTTTCTATGAGTCTCTTGAAGGCAGCATATTGTTAGATTTTTTTTTAAATCCAATCTGCCAATCTATGTCTTTTGATTGATGAGTTTAGGCCATTAACATTCAGGGTTATTATTGAAATATGGTTTGTATGCCCGGTTATTTTGGCTTATTTTTGGTTTTTAACTTGACTTGGATTCTTCTTTGATTGGCTTTTGCTTTAATGTAGTTCTTCCTTTTGCCAGTTTTCATTGTTGTTTTTCATTTCCTCCTGGTGGAATATTTTGCCAAGAATGTTCTCTAGTGCAGGCTTTCTCATTGTAAATTCTTTTAACTTTTGTTTATCTTGGAAAGTTTTTATTCATCATAAAATCTGAAGTTTAATTTTTTTGGATATAAGATTCTTGGTTTGCACCCATTTGCTTTTAGATCTTGGTATATGTTGTTCCAGGATCTCCTGTCTTTGAGGGTCTGGGTTGAGAAATCTGCTGAGATCTGAATTGGTTTCCCTCTGTATGTAATCTGAACCTTCTCTCTTGCAGCTTTTAAAATGCTACTCTTATTGTATATGTTAGGCATTTTCATTATACTGTGCCTTGGTGTGGCTATGTTGTAGTTTTGTACATTTGGTGTCCTGTAAGCCTGTTGTATTTGGTTTTCCAATTCATTCTTCATGTTTGGGAAATTTTCTGATATTATTTCATTGAAGGGATTGTGCATTCCTTTGGTTTGTATTTCTGTGCCTTCCTATATCCTGAAAATTCTTAGATTTGATCTTTTGATGTTATCCCATAATTCTTGAATGTTCTATGCATGTTTTTTACCATCTTCATTGTGTAATAAACTTTATTTTCAAGATTATATATTTTGTCTTCATTGTATGTGGTTCTATCTTCCAAGTAATCTAGTGTGTTGGTGGTGCTTTCTACTGATGTTTTTATTTGGTTTATTATTTCCTTCCTTTCAAGGATTTCTGCTTGTTTTTTTTTTTTCAGAGTCTCTATCTCTTTCTTGAAATAATCTTTTGCTCCCTGTATTTGCTCTCTTATCTCTTTGTTACACTGATCCATTGTTGCCTGTAACTGCTCTCTTATATTATTCTGTGCTATATTACCTCTGATGTAACTGGACCTGCAGGGACCTCAGGCATGATCTTCCTGGTCCTGGCTGTTGTCTCTAGGTGGAAGTAGGCCGAGACAGCCATTCGTTTGTAGATGGGGGCCTCAGCATAGTCGGTCTCTCCCTCCACACCTGTTTGTTTGTTTGTTAAGAAACAAATTGTTTTCCAGAGTAGCTGGGTCGTTATTTTGGCATTGTATATCTTCCTCCTGCTTTCTAATTGAATTGTTTGGGATTTTTACTGTTTGGGTTTGAGAGGAATGTTTTTTTGGTTGGTGTGGTTTGGTTTTGGTTTGGGGGGTTATGTTTGTTTTGGTTTGGGGAGGTTCTTATGGTGATTGTTGTTCTTTTTGTTTATTTTGTTTTGGACAACATCCTCAGCCCTTTTTTTATATTTTTCTTTTGAGACAGGCCTCACTAAGTTGCTGAGGCTGGCTTTGAATTTGTGATCCTCCTGCCTCAGCTTCCCAAGCTGCTGGGTGAGAATTCTTTATATACCAGTCCTATGTTGAATATGCAGTTTGCAAATAAGCTTTCCCAGTCTATAGCTTGTGTTTTCATCCCATTCACGTGGACTTTCATCAAAAAAAAAAAGGTTTTTTATTTTGATAACGTCTAATTCATCCATTGTCAAAGTGTACTTTTGTTGTCAAATCCAAGAATTTTTGCCTTGCTGAGATCCCAAAAATTTTCTCCTATTTTTTCTAAAAGTTTTATTTTCTTTGTTTTACATCTAAAACTATGACCCAATTTGATTAACTCTTATGTAAGGTGTACCACTTGGGTCATTTTTTTTTATTGCCTATGGGTCTAATTGTCTGACTATCATTTGGTAAAAAGTCTAAGTAATTCTAATTTTAATTTGGGCAAAAATTAAGGCTTAAGGTTTGTAATCATTTTACACACATATACACATACACAAGTAAACAATATGAAGTTCATTAACAGTCAACACAGCATATGTATGCATAGCTAATTATTTAAAATATGGGTAATAAAGATTAAATATATATACACATATATGTGTGTGTGTATACACACACACACACACACACACACACAGTGAGAGGGCTAATATCCATAATATATCAGGATCTCTTAATAATTGAGAGTACAAGAGCCAAACACTAAAATTGAAAAATGAGCAAAAGTCATGAACATACAATTTGCCTAAATAAAGTGGCCCATTACACTTATAAGTAGTTCAACTCTAATAAGATAAATCCAAATTAAAATTACACTGAAATAACATTTATCACATATGAAATAAGCAAGAATTTTTAAACTTGGCAACACTGTTGGCAAGGCTGAGGAGAAATAGTCTTTCTTGCACATTGCTGGTAGGAATGCAAAATAGTACAAACTATGAAAGGAGTATTTAAGAAAACTATATACATATTAACTTTTTGTTCCAGAAATCCCAGTCCTAGGAATTTACTCTGAAAATAAAACCTGCAACAATATAAAAATATTTATGCACAAGTTTTTTTGTTGCACTATTATTTGTAATTGAAAATATAGGCAACCACCTAAATGCCCATATGTAGAATATTTATTAAATGAACTAAATTATACCCACAAGATGGAGTACTGTGAAGTGGTTAAATAGAATATGTATGGTCTCTATGGAATGATTTCCTGGACATAGTTTGCAAGTGAAAAAGCAAAGTGCAAGAGTATATTGAGTATTCTACATTTTGTGTCGGAAGAAAAAATATGAAAATCACATGTCCTCACTTACTTAATTGCAAAAAGAAATTCAGAAAAGATAAGCCAGAAACTAATGAGCATAGTTACCTGTAGGGATAGATGGGAACCAGGGGGACAGAGGAAAAATGTTATGGTAAGGGTAACTTTTTGTAAAGTTTGGAATCATAATTGTTTTAAGCCCTTGTTAAAAATTAAATCAAATCAATAAGGATGTCAATTTTAAAATTCTAAAATGAAATATAAGCAAAGAACCTAATCATAACCATGTGAAGCAAAAAAAAACCAGGAGAACCAACCTAAGTAACTTGAGACCAATGTTTGAATAGTACCTTCAATCTAAAGACAAAAAAGAACTATAAATAAATAATTCTACTTATAGAATTTTTTTCAGTAGAATGAGTTAGCGATTCTGAAGCTATTTTCTGTGTAAAATAGAATTGAGCAAATGAAAAAATAGATTGAAATGGTCGAGCCAGATTTCTCACTGTGAGAGGTAGCTATTGAAATATGGAATAAGAGAAAAATAAGAGGAACTCAATTAAAGGTATCAGATAGAGATAGATGACAGGTAAAATGTATGTGTGTGTGTTTTCTAGATCTGTAAGCTGAAAAGTCCTAGAATTTTTGCCAAAAGCAATGGGGACATCTCCTATCCAGATCCTCTAAATATAATTCCTTATAAAAATATAAAGGACCAGAATTGCTTGAAGATATGGTTGATTCCAAAGTTGAGGAAAAAAAGAACTGGAATAGCTTGTCACAGAATGAGAAAAAAATAAAGAGGTGCTCAAAAATGGGAACATGAGATAACATATCAAATCATGAGCACATATCAAAAGCACAGGAACCAATATGCGGGGGCTTCCACAGGCCAAATCCAGGTCAATGTGAGCATCAAAATAAATAGTGGCAACTTATAATTCATCAAATAAAATAAGAATCTATGAGCATATGATGATGTAATTAGATGAATTCAGAAATAAATGAGAGATAAGGGCAAGATCTTTCTTATAGCATTATCCCAATTAGTTCATATAGAAGGAATGATGGAGTCAGAAAAAAAATCACCATAAAAATCATCATAGTAACAATTGATTCAAGAAAGAATATCAATGGATGCCAAAACTAGTGGGTGACAGTATAATAAGGAACAGGATATATAGTTTTAAAGTATCTTTTCATAAATTATTTATTAATTAAAAAGGGAAAAATTATAACTTGCAATGGAGAAAACTGAAAGGCATCAACTTAGGCAAGGGATTAGTGTTAGAGAAGCAATAGCATATGTTCTAACATTATGTTCTGAGAAGGACACTACATCACATCTGTGATATTGACATGATCTGAGTCTCACTGGGAGGAAACATTAGACAAACCCAAACTGAGAGACAATTTACAAAATACTGACCTATACTCCAAAAACATCAAGGCCAAAGCTAAGGAAATGTTCCAAATTAAAGAAGACTGAAAAGACATATCAAATATGCAATGTGTGAATCTAGATTAGATTCTGGACCAGTAAAAAATAAAATAAAAACTAAACAAAAGTTTCACCATAAAGAAATAATAAATGTTTAAAGAGAGAGATGTGTCTAACCTAATTTAAACCTTAGTCATTGTATACATGCATCAAACATTATGTGGCACCCAATTAATATGTACAACTCTTCCATTTTTGCATATTAGTTAAAATAAAAATAATATAAAATTTAAACAAAAAATAAGTTATATAAAAGCTATGAAGATGATTGGCAGAATTTTAAATTGGACTGTGGATTAAAAGACAGCATTTTGTTGATATTAAATTTCCCAGTGTTGGTCATTGTATTATGGTTATATAACAAAACATCCTTGTTCTTATGAAATACACATTGATATATTTGGAGGTAAAGGAATATATTGCCTCCTAAACTCTCAAATGATTCAGGAAAAAAGTCTTGATATTTAGAAAAAGAGAATAAATAATAATAAAAAAGTACTAATTCTTGGTAAATCTGAGTAAAATGTATATGGGAATTCTTTATACTATTCCAATTTTCTGCACAGTTAATATTATATAAAAATTGTTACCCTCCAAAATCTTGTTCCACCAGTGGAATTTTTTCTTAAATGAAATCACATCTGGAAGCCCCCATGTATCCAATAAACTCAGAGTTATTCTGAATAAAAAGAGGACTATGGCTCCAGTGCATACATCCCCTCCCACTCTTTAGCAGCAAGGGAAGGGGAAGGCTAGAGAGGGACAGTCTACTGCCAGTCCCTCTCCACCAGAACACTGGATGTGCCTAAGGAGGTGCTACCTCTGGCCTCGTCCCTATTCAGATCCTCCTCCTTGCTCCTCTCTGCCCTTTCCTCTGACTTCTGCTCTCCATGCTAATCTGGGCTCTTCTTAATACTTATGCAAATGTGTCAATTAAGCAAATATTTATGCAGAGAATTTTCAGACTCTGCTATTGCCTGTGGTCCACAATGCTCAAAATGTGATTTCCCAAATGCACAGGGCTTAAGGGCTGCTGGTCCTATTTCTGTTCCATGCTCCAACTGACTACACACCTACACTGAGGAGGGTCTTCAGAAGTGGGAGATCCTCTTGAGGGGGTGAATAAACGATGCTACCTTCAGGTTCCCCTGCAAACTACCTCTGACTGCTGGAATGGAACTGTTTGGCATTGAAGAGATACTGTATTTTTTCCCTAGAGCTACTGTAACAAATTAGCACTATCATGGTGACTTAACACAACTTTATTCTCTCACAGTTCTGGTGGTCAATAGAGCAAAATCCGTTTCTTTGGACTAACGTTGAGATGTTGGCAGTACTAATTGATTTCCAAGGCCCTCTGAGAAGAGAATCTGTTTCTTTGCTTTTTTCTGCTGCTAGCGCCTGTGTTCCTTGGCTTGTGGCCTCTTCCTCCATCTTCACAGCACAGCACTCCACTCTGCTTCCATTCTCACATCACCTCCTCCTCTTCTGTCTCATCTCTCTCTGCCTCTTATGCTTACATTTAGGGCCCACCCAAATACTCCAGAAAAATCTCTGCCTTGCAAGATGTGTAACTTAATCCCATCTGCAAAGTTTCTTCTCACATAAAGTAACATTCACAGGTCCTGGGGATTAGCAAGTAGATCTCTTTAGGAGCCATTCCTCAGCCTACCGCAGAGGTTTAACTTGATTGCTGCCCAAAGGCTTTTCTTTATTGTTCAAATACCCCAACCTTTATGATTATTTCTGTCTTTAACCAAAGTTTTCCCCAAGTGCACTGATTTGAATTCAACACTGCTCCTTTTCAAGTCAATGCCCAACTTTTCCTGCTCTGCTCGATGACACTCCTTGCTGGTAGGTGAAGTGACAGTGCTGTGTCTGTGCTGCTCTTAACCTGCACCTACCTTTTATCAACTGATGCACCGTGTTGGTGTTGGATAGCCCAAGCCCTGGAAGGAAACCCCTGGAAGCCGCAGAAAAGAATTTGAGCAAGAAGAAACTCTGTCATTTTCCAGGCTTGTCTCTGGGGAGGGCTGAGGTCTCCTTGGGAGCTCCCATCAGCAACAACCACAAACATAAATCTAAAGGAACTGAGCCTCCATGCTCCTGCAGAATGAGAGGGGGGGAATAATGTTGGTTCACAGTTAGACTGATTCTAAAATATATGGGAATAAAAGCTTTTGGGGTGATGAATTTCCCTTTAATGTTGTCACATCTTTAGTCCTGGAGGTTTAACCTCTGATTTTTGGCTGTAAAACCAACATTATTTCTGCAAACCTGACACCAGATGCTGCCAGGGAGATATAGCTGAAGTGATAAAAATCTATTTAACAGATTTAGTGAAGCAAATACAAACTAATTAACAATTTTAGAATTAGGATTAAACACTAATTCTTTTAAACCATTAAAAACTGAGATGAACAAAAGGAAAAAATGTTCCCCCTCTGAATAACTCAAAGGAGCCATCTGTTTGTCATTGAGAAAATGGCCCAATTGATAGATTTTGAACAAATTCTGACATATTTTCTTTCTGGATTTGAATGCAATATGGACAGAAAGAAGGCCCATTACTTCCTGGCTAATGTGTCAGTCTCAGCTTCCCTCAAGCTCCAGAAAACAAGCTATTTGTGTACTGACTCAGAATGAGGAAGCAAAGAATAAAATGATATCTCTATTAATCCTGCTCGAGACATATGTTTCTGGCCGTTAGGAAGGAAAGACAGCCTGGAGTTCCCTCCAGCCCCACTGTTCAGTAGCCATTCATTAGTGGGACACAGCTCCTCCACTGACTCTTCAGTGTCATCTCCCAGGCAGGGCTGAAGGGCTTCCTTTGCTGCCATCTAAGATTTTCCAAATGAAGTGAAGCCTGGGCTATGAAATTGCAGCAGGTGACTCATCATCCTCCCATCTCCCACCTGGACATGCTAAGCCTGAATATATAGTCTAATTCAAGAACACAGGCTCAAGAATTAACTCCATCCTAATCAGGGTTGAGTGATGAGGACAAACTCTTTTTGCTCTGGCCCCAAATTCGATTTCCTTAGCATCAGATCAGCTTGTCTGTTGGTCCCACTCTGAGTGACTCCTGAGAAGACCTCAGATCTACTTGCACATGAAATTTTGGTATGCCTTGGGCCTAAGTCAAATGTCTACATATACAAATGCTCAAATAATAATAAGAAAATTATCATTTAATGAGTGTTAATGATATGCCAGACAGTATGATGTCCCATTTAGTTTTCTCAACATTATAAAGATATTGTTCTGATTTCTATTTTACAGGCATGAAATCTGAGTCTCAGAGAGATTTAATAATCTAAGGTCACACAACTCCTAAGTGACAAGACAAAATTAAAACTCCCAAGACTAACTCCAGAACTGATCTTGAACCTATATATGGCCTATGGCATGTGTGTATACCATTATTTATTCATTCACATCCCACTTCATTTGGAAATACATTTGAGGTTACTTTACAGAAATATTACCAGTACAACTCAACTGAGAGTACTTTCAGGAACTAAAAGGGTAAAACGGTCAATCGTTAAATACATTGTCCACCCAAATGAAGTTGGGAGCAGCACTCAGGGAGCCATCTGAACAATTCTTGAGATTTGGTACTTGGATTCTCAAAGCAGGCAGGGCTGTGGCAACCGGCTCCAAGAAGCAAGAGAAAGTCCATTTTGACTAGGATGACTGCTGATAGACTGACCAAAGACCATGGAGCGTGAACTGCCAGTGAGCCAAGCCTGTCAACAGGGTACTAGGTGATCATTGCCAGTAACAGAGCAGTCCAAATTTTTTTTATCTGCTCATTCTGTAAAAGGCAAGCAAGCTCATGAGTTTCTGATAGTTGAATATTAGCTTGGTCAGAGTTCCTTCCACAATGCAAAAGATTCTATGTATCTAGAATCTATGCAGTTCTCAAGCCCTTCCAAAGGTAGCTATCTAAAATTCTCCTGATGATAAAGGTACACATTTAAACATAGAAATAGCATGAAAGTTTTCAGATTAGTGTTTCCATTCTGTCTTTCTGGACGAGTTATCAGATTCTACTACATGAACCCCCAATTCTTATGCCGTGCTCAAGGCAGAATGATAAGCCGTCACCATCATAGATATACGACTGCATAAAGCCAGACCCAGAGTAAGAGTTAAGACTCAGAATTTAAGTGAGTAGTTGAGCTACCTCAGTTTCCCCAGTAAATCCGAGAACAGATCAGCTTTGAGGAAGTACAGATGATAGCAGGTAGAAATTGTTTGGATCACCCTCTGACAGTTTAAGCCTCTTGTCCTTCATAGCTTGCCCCACACCAGGGAGGCAGTTATGCCACTGGGCTTTTCATGCCAATATTTCTCAAACTAGGGCCTCTGGATATTTTCTCTGGGTTCATTTATTTTGACATTGACATTTATTTATTTATTTATTTATTTTTGGTACCAGGGATTGAACCTAGGAGCACTTAACCACTGATCCATATCCCCAACCCTTTTTATTTTTTATTTTGAGACAGGGTCTTATTGAGTTGCTTATAGCCTCACTAAGTGGCTGACGCTGATCTCGAACTTACAATCCTCCTGCCTCAGCCTCCCGAGTCCCTAGCATGCACCACTGCATCCACTTGACATTCCTTTTTTAATTTTGAGCTTTTGTTTTGATGAAAATCTAAAAATAGTCAATATAAACAACTTATGGACCAATTGGAACACCAGCCCAAACTGCAGAATTACTATTTCCACGCGTAGGTTTGTGTTTATGACAGCTTGAGCCAAATAGAACTGCTTTAGCTCTGTCAGCTAAATGCCAGCACTTTGGGAGGCTGAGACAGGAGAATCGCAAGTTCAAAGCCAGCCTCAGCAATGGCGAGGCTGAGACCCTGTCTCTAAATAAAACACAAAATGGGGCTGGGGATGTGGCTCAGTGGTCGAGTACTCCTGAGTTCAATCCCCTTTACCAATAAATAAATAAATAAAAGGCATCGGGGTTGGGAGATACAGCTCAGTGGCAAAGTGCTTGCCTAGCATGCACACAGCTCTGGGTTTGATTCCCAACTCACTCCTCCCCCCCAAAAAAGAATAAATAAATAAATGGGATGGACTTCAACTTCAACACAAATGGTGTGGTCATAATCAAGTGAAAAGCAAATGTTCTCACAATCTCTTGTAGAAACAAAAATGTGATGTTTAGAATAGAAGAGAATGGTGGACGTGCTGAGATACCCCATGCCCTATTGCGTATTCAGCAGAGTTACTGCCAGGTCACTTGAACCTCTGCCTTCACTGGCAGGACCACGTGGCACTCAGTGATTTTGTTTCAGCAAACCAACATCATCCATCATATTGAATAAAGATTAAGCTGGATGTTATTGACTTTGTGGATTTTTTTCATGTTTTATAAATTTGTAAAGGTTTATCTAAATGTTAATATTTGCATAGTGCTGCTTATACTTCAATTTAGACATTCATTGTGGCTTATAAAGAGACTATACTTGGTTTAATACCTGCACATACTTAATTGTGATGATAAAATGATTCATTAGCATGTTTCCTTCTCAATGGTCCAGACATCATTTAAGTTTGAAATATTTTTATTTCTGAATGTTATATCATCAATTTCTTCAATACAATAGAGTTTGCCTCTATTGGTCAGTAGGTGTGGCTAATATATTTTACTAATAAGATTAACATCTTTATTTTTTATGGACTATTTGTTCATAATCTATTCCCCTGAAGAGTGCTGCAAGGGCCAACAGCTTAAGAGGGAAAACTATCCATCTGACCACATTAACTGCTCTAAAAAACTGTTCAGAAAGTTCTGGAAGGTTCTCAAGACAAGTCCTCAAAAACTAGGGTTTGGTCAAATAGACAAAGCAGAAGCATAGCACCAGATCTGGGTGGGTTAGATCCACCAGGCAGAAGGACAGCCCTGATGTTCATTCCCAGGGTTTCTTCTTTCCCTCCCACTCCTGCTAATAAAGACAAGACTGACTCCAGAGCCTGCAGCTGGAAAGCCACTGGCCCCAGCTGGGATGAGCGAAGAACCAAGAGGCAAGAGCCAGACTCATGAATTCATAGACCATTTGCTGGGTGCAGAGAAAACAAATTATGTTAGACATAATTTACTATAGAAAATAAAACATCAAATTCATCCCAATAAAACACTGAGTTACTTCTGACTTGGTTTCAATGAAAGAAAGGAAGCAAGGATCTCACTGGAAGACATTGTTGACATGTGAAGTCTTTGCCCTGAAGCCTCATTCATGGCCCTTTAAATGTACCCAGCATGCTTAGGAGAAGTAGTGCTGGGATCCGAGGAGAGGGGGGCCCAGAGTTGCTTCTGCTTAACCTGAAGCAAAGAAAGACCTAGAAAATAATGTGAATAAAGGAGGTAGACAAGCTTTAAGACATAGACACGCTGGCTTATATGTTAAATGCATAAGAATATTTTTAATCTTGCAAGGAGATATGCTTCACACCATTTTTCTTGAAACACACAGACCATCTTTCATTTATTTTCAGCATTCCTAAAGACTTGGGTATAGAAAGAGACTGCATTATCCTACTGAAAGCAGTGCGAGGGTGATAGGAAGGATGAGAGGCTCACAGCTGAAAACCAAGAGAGGGAGGGTAGTGGTGGGAACTGTGATGAGCAAAGAGCACTTGGGTTTGCTCTGCTCGGGGCTTTCTAAAGCCACCATACGCAGTGCTGAGCAAACATCAGTTCTGCTCATCATTAATTCCAAGCAACTGGGAAGGGAGACAAGGATGAAGTGATTGTTAAAGGGCCATCCATCCTGCAAATTTGGACCAAGCACTGGCCAATGCAACCAGTTTGCTGCGGGACTTTTTTTTTTTTTTTTTTTCTGTAATGCATTTATCAAGTCACAGTCTGTAAGAGGTAATAGAAGTAGATCCCCAATCCAGTATATCATTATATGTCTGGTCACACATAATGAGGCCATTCCCACAGTTTGGCCAACAGCCCACACTAACACAGCTCTGCTGATGTGGGTATAACAAATTCTACTCAATGAAAAAACCAACATAATGGCAGCTATTAATACTTTCTAATATTAATAGGGAGCATTAATCTTATATAATAGAACTCGTCCACATAGCAGT
The DNA here is from genome assembly GCA_004024805.1 of Geosciurus inauris. Classification (NCBI taxonomy): domain Eukaryota; kingdom Metazoa; phylum Chordata; class Mammalia; order Rodentia; family Sciuridae; genus Geosciurus; species Geosciurus inauris. The sequence goes on from PVHX01008010.1 coordinate 61,364, forward strand.
CCCTTCATTTCACAGCTTTTCTGGCTTTCTTTCAGTGTCCTTTCACCACAATGACCACTGTCTGCTAGACATCCTTCAATATGTCATCACTACTAAGGTGAAGGCTGGAGGGCCAACAGTGCACACAAAGCACGAAAACGTAGCCCCAGGCAAGGATCTCCTCTTCTCCCACCTACATCCACCAAAAGTAGAATGAACACAGGAGACATCCCCCTTGTATAATGCATTCTTACTCTCCTTCAGATCTCAGTTTAGGTGCCACTTCCACCAGGAAGCCTTCTCTGCCTATCTTCTCTATCTCAACAACAACAAGAAAAATTGCATTAATCGTCCTCCAACAAGGTTCCCCAACACCATTGGCTTTCCAATATTTACCACTGCCCTCTGTAAGCTCCCTCCAAGCATCATCTCCTAGGCCAAAGCATAAAAATGATGCAATACACATTGAATCAATGGACAAATGATTAAATAGATTATTCTGTGGATGAATTAATGGATAGGTGAATAGGAGGATAGATTGGATGGATGATGGATGGATAGATGGATGGATACATGGATGGATGGATGGAAGGACGGATGGGTGGGCGAATGGACTATGGATGAATGGGTGGATAGTTGTTCTCTGCCTTTTTAGAGGTTCTGTGCAAGAGAAGGAGCCTTCTCCAATATAATGCTTTAAGGGAGACCTCTCCACAAGATGGCGCTCCTGTTTCTTAATTTATGGTTTTTGCTAAAAATTTTTCATATTTCCAATTTTAAATTTAGAATCCATTATGCATGTTTCACAGTTAATGTCATTAGTTTACCACACTGCCCATGTTTCATGTTCCATCACATTTCACATGATCACAAACATGTTCTTTCCCTGAGACATCAAGACTTGACCCTGAGCATTTTGTTTTGATATTGGGGGATGTTTTGTGGCTTGTCCAGTTGTCTCAACTGGGGAACAAGGGTCAGTCCCCAGACAGTACAGGAGGTGAAGGTGTTGTTCTTTCACCATGCCATCCCCAGCAATGAATAACAGAAAAGTAAAACCTTGACTTGAAATAGCCATTAACTTTGGAACCATGAACTTGCAGTAACAAAATAGTCACCTCTTATATTTATAGAGTTTTGAGCTAAACAAAGCAATTCCACATCATAAAAATAAGTTTCTTAGTAGAAAGATGATGCCAGACACTTTAGATTTATTATCCCCACTTAGCCCTCATACCAATCCTGGGAGTGAGGTCTTAAGCCTCCCATTTCAGGATAATAAAATGGAGGTTCAGAGAAGGGGTGTGAGTCACCAGAATCCTATGGGTGGTTAAGTGGCTGGGCTGAGGTTTGGATCCAGTTAATTTGCTTTCCATTATTTGCTGTGACATAAGCCAGTTCACTCAGGGAGACAGCATCAGGCAACCTGGGGAAAGGAAACTTCCAGGTCCAGCTGCCTCCTTTGTGCCTGTGTTTATGCATGTGTGCATGTACACATGTGTGCACACATGCACACACACAAAGACATATCACACACCCTCCTCACGCAGCTCTCTGAGGGGAGTGATAATTACTGTTTTCAAGCACCCACACATGTTTGGTAAAATGCCAAGCGCCTTCTCATGCATCCTTTCGTTTCATCTCTATCTACTTCTGTAAGGAAGATATTATTATGTCCATTTTAAATATGAGAAAATTATAGCTTCGAGAGATTAAATGGCTTATACTATATCACAGAAAACCCAAGAGCCAGGGCTGAGATTCATATTCAGTGCCTTCTGGCTTCAAAGCTCTGGTTCTTTCTGTAGTACCTCAGGGTGGTGTTGCAGGCCACCTGAGCTCAGGTAACTTAGACATTCTGGTATGTGTTCCTGGAGCCTCCTTTCTGCTCTTTCTATAATGCCCCAAACACTCCCCTGGGCCTCAGCACTTTCTCTTTCTCTGCCAGAAATTCCCTTCCCAATAGTCTGCCTGGAGAGCAACAATACTCCTTTGAAAACCCAGGTCACATGTCATCTTTCCTACAGTGCCTCCTCTTATCCCCCTCAGTGAACACACTCATCCTCACACCACATCCACTGTCCTTGCCCAAGTCTCCCTGCTCCACACACACACACACACACACACACACACACACACTTTGTAGAATCACAATGTCAGGACTGAAAGGTTGATGCTCCTCTAGCTACAAGCTCATCAGATGTCTGCCAGAGCTGCTACAGCTTCCTAGATGCCAGCAGAGGACACCTGCTGTCTCCAGCACCTTTCCTGGTTCCTGCTCAGAGGGGGAACTCCATCAATGACTGCTGAGTAGAAGAATAATGAGGTGAGGGAAGCCTTTAACAGTCTGTAGTGTAGAGACACAGACAGGGGCAGATCTGTAGAAACAAAGTAGGGAAGGGCATCAAAGAAACAGGCAGGAGATGCTTTAGCAGGTGACATCAGGGGAGGCAGCAGATTCCTACCTGTGGATCAGGTAGAGGAGCTGTGTCTATTCATGAGCACCAAAGTCTCCAGCTACCAAATGTGGAAATCACACACACACACACACACACACACACAGCACTTACTCTATGCCAGGCCCTGGCTTAAAGATCTGCACATCTTAACTATGTTCATCTTAACAGCCTCTGAGCGCCACAAGGAATTCAGCAGCATGTGGCAGGAGTGACACTCCTTAACCCTAGAGAGTGAACAAGAAGAGACCACACAGCTCCACCAGTTTCTCTTGGGAGCTTTGGAGCCTGTAGCCAGTAAGGAGTTCAGCCACTCTGAGGCCAGGCTGAGGAAGACCCCATGGATGGGAAAAGGCAACTAAAAAAGCCCTAGTGTTCCAGCCTCAGCTGCTTGAGGGTTCCTAGTTCCAGCCCCAGAGAGAGGAAACCTCCAAGATGAGCCCAGCCCAACACCACTGAGAGAGCCTGAGAAAGAACCACCTAGCTGAACCCCATTGACTCTAGATCCACGAGAAAAATAGATGTTTTAAGCCACTGTTCTGGAATCATTTGCTGTGCTACAATAGGTAACTGAAGCAGACTTTGAATCCCTACGAAATGGGTATACTTGTTAGCCCTGTGTCCTAACCACTGCACTAGGCTGCCTCTGCCTAAGTCCACACAGTGAAACCCACTAGTCTGTCTCAATCATTTGCCAGATTTCTAAGTCACAACATCCTGCTAATGGTGCCTGCATGTTTCCAAAGTGCCTGCTAATACTTGGTTGTTCTTGTTATTTTCTTAGGTAGAGTTAGAAGTGACTCTAGCACTTTTCGTTCTTCCAAAATGTGCATGCAAATGGGCCTAAGTGACGCCCGGAAAGATCTCCAATGCCCGTAGCCTAATGAAGGTGACAGACAGCGAACCACTCTTTAGCCACACTACTCGTCCAGTGGTAAGAAGTCTGAACAACAAAAATGCCATCTGTCAATCTGTAAGGTTGCAGTGGAGTGCACAGCTGTACCACCCCACTTTATTTAACCAACATTTGAGGGAGAAAGAAGCATGTCTGATAAATATAGTCTCTGGATTAGGAGGGGAAGACTATGACCTATAGGCTAAATCTGACTGACCACCTGGTGTTATAAATAAAATTTAATTAGAACACTGTGTATTGCCCATGGCTGCTTTCCAGTTAAACAGCAAATTAAGTAGTTGTGGGGAACTGGACAGCTCACCAAGTTAAAAATACTTACTCTCTTGACCTTTAAAGAAAAATGTTTGCCAAATCCCGCTCTAGATAAGTGAAAGTTGACTCCTTATTTACATCCTAAGTATTTTTCAAATCATTCGCTCTTATCATCTTTAAATTTTTAATTATGAGATATTTCAAACATACAGAAAATAAGAACTAAATAATAAATAACTCTCCCATATACCCAAAGGATGCTAACACTTTGTCATATTTGTTTCAGCTTGATTTAAAAACAAAACAAAATACTAATACAGCTAGGGTCTCCCTAACTCTTTCCCTTCCTTCCATCAGAGGTTAGCATTTTCTTGAAGTTGTAATGTTTCCTCTCTACTTCCATTTTTGTACTATTATTGAAAATTTATACAATTTGCTATAGGCTTGTGTAGTTTTTATGCAAGTTCTATCACGTGGTACTGTCTCTTTTGGTAACTTTTTTTTCCACTCAGTATTACATTTTTGAAACATCTTTGTGTGTATGTGTGTGTGTGTGTGTGTGTGTGTGTGTGTGTGTTTTGCTGGGATTGAACCGAGGGGTGCTCTACCACTGAGCTACATCCCCAGTCCTTTTTATTTTTTATTTTGAGACAGGGTCTCACTAAGTAGCTCAAGCTAAATTTGAACTTGTGTTCCTCCTGCCTCAGCCTCCCGAGTAGCTGGGATTAAGGGTATGCACCACTGTGGTGCACTCAATTTTGAGATTTACAGACATTGTCACATGTCTGTTGAGTTCACTCATTTTAATTGCACTATGACATTCCATTTTATGTGTAAACCACAGTTCACATAACATAGTTATGAAACAACCAAAGGAAGGACAATCTGCTTGTTTCCACTTTGTCCCTATATTCACAGTCTGCAATAAACATCTTCATTCTGTACACAAGTATGAGTTTTTCCAGGGAATGTTCCTGGAGTGGAATAGCCAAAGGGTAGGTGACTAATTATCTTCCATTTACCCTTCCAAAGACCATTCTCTACCCTCTTCCATCTTGCTCTGGGCCCCAGAAAACTGAATTACATGAACTAATTAGGCAAATTCCCTTGCCTTCTGCTTCCTGTTATGTTTGACCAATGAAGAGGATTACCAGGAAATTGGAATAGGAAGGAAAGTGGGGTCAGGTTATTTATTTCCCTGGTTCCCGCCCTATGGAATCCCAGCAGCCTTGCTGGCCCCTCCATTGAGGGTCATAGACCCAGTCCAACTGTGCCTCACAGCCCTCTCTGTCTCTAGGTTTCAATAACTGTTCCCTTAGCTTTCCCTTTCAGGGATAAGGATGGCTGAGTCCCACCAGAACTAATTACTACTCTGTCCCTTGTGCTTTTTCCATACCTTTCTAAATAATCCCATTATTAAACTCTCCTCAAATGATCAATGTGAGTACACCATCTGTTTCTTGCCAGAACCCTGGCTGATACAACATGCATCTCCAAGTTTATAGTCTTTGTAAACTGCTCCCCAAGGGAGTTAGTTGTATTATTCTGCACTCCCACAGATTGAAGAATGAGTTCCTACTTCTTTGAATGCTCTCAAAAACCTAGCATGATTTACATTATAACTTTTGCAATGAGACTGAACAGGAGCATCTTGCAATATGTTTATTTGTCCTTTGGGTTTCTTCATCTATTAATTACCTGCTCATATTCTTGTCTGATTTTCAGGCTTTTTCTTTTTCTTACTGATTTAAATGAGCCCTTTAGATATGCAGAATGTTAATTCTTATTGAAATGAAAAAAAAAATCTTCTCCCAATCTGTGTCTGGTCATTTCCCTTTAATTTATGGTTGTGGCTTCCAATTTTAAGGTGTTTGACGTTGTCAATCTTTTCTGATTTTGCTTTTCAAAACTTAAGAAATTCTTTCCCTAACCCACACTCATCAAGATATTCTGTTCTAGATGTCTTATAATCTTTCCTTCTCCCAATTGGATCATTAGCCTATCTGGAATATATTTTTGCTCTTGGTTTTATTTTTGACTGCTTTATTCTATTTGTAGTTCAATTTTATTTTTTCACATAGGTTAACCATTCGTTTATTCAATGGTCCCTTCCATCCTCTCCACTTCACAAAGCCACATCTGCTGTGTTTCAAGACTCCATGCATGCACAAGGCTGTTCTGGGCTCTCTTGCTTTGTTCCATTCATGTATTTGCCTGTCCTTCTCCCAATAACACACTATCCATGTAAAAAGTTTAGAAGCATCCTATCATCTCCCCCAAACCTACTCTTTCTCCAAAGTTCTCTGAGGCATCCTCTCCCATGTGCATTTTGGGGTTTTGGTACTCTATATCAGATTATGACAATTTTTTCTAATTTTCTAAGAGTTTTCATGTGATAATAATATATGAATAATGTATATTATAAATGATATGAGATATTAAATAACAAAATAATAACAAATTTATAGCATTAATTTTTCTACACTAGAGAAAATCATATGACTTTTCTCCTATCAACGAGGAGTAATACACTAATAGATTCTCTGATATCAAACTGTCTTGGAATTTCAGAGATAAACTCTTTTGGGTCATATTTTATTTTTTTTGAATAAATAGCTGAGTAACCTAGGATTTTTACATCTATGTTAATAAGAGATTGCTCCACGTAATCTATTTCATTTGTTCTCTTTGTCCATTTTTGCTTAAAGTGGTAGCTTTCTCTCCTTTTATTAAAATGTTTATGATTATCTGAAGATTTTTGCAAATTTATTAGAACTCTCTTATAAAAACATCTATACCTAATAGCTTCTTAGTTAAATAGATTATTAATTATTATCTTTGTTCATTTAGTATCTATTGGTCTACTCGAGTTGCCTAATTTTTGTTGAGTCGTTTTTAGTATGAAAATTTTTCTGAGTCAATATCTGTATCACCTCCAAATGTGTTGTGAGGAGAGCAGCTCTGCCTTGGCAGCACAGTGGCCTTATACATATTTCTACAGACTACATAGGGCTGTCTTCTGAGGCACTTTCACAAGGCTAATTACCATCCACCTCTCTATCTTGGGGAGCACTCCCTAGTTTGCAAGAGGTTGCTATGAGACAGCCTCATCCACCTCCCTAGGTTATGAGCTTGAGCTTTTATCCTCAGCCACCCCACACCCACACTTAAGGCAGAGCTACAGGCTATAAAACTGCTTAACTGTAGTCCAAAATTGGCTCCTCCATAACAGAGCAACCTGTGACTCATAATCTGTCATCTGGTGCCTTGTTTTGATGTCATCTTGTAGTACAACATACACAGAGAGCTCACAGCATATTAATTTTTGCTGTGTAAAAAGTAAACTGTATTTATCCAGGTAGGTTTGTCTTGTCCTTACCAACCAGATCTATGGCATGGTGACAGGCGCTCCTAAGTACTGCAGTAGTCAATGCTGCTTAAATGTTGCCTGACATATTAGCATGCTGTTACTGAGAGCATTATTTAGAATTTTTAAAGTTCAAATCCCTTTTTATTTGAAAACATATTTGATTTAGCTCTTGTTCTCTCATTCGGTCTTTTTGAGGTATGGCTATCTGATTAGCTTTTTCAAAGAACCAGCTTTAGTTTTACAGACCTTCCTCTTGTTGTTGTTTATAATTTGTTACTTTCCAGTCTGATCTTTATTATTGCCTTCCTTCGACTTTCTTTGGAGTTTATTTGATTCTTGTACAAATTTCTTGCAGGGGACACTTAATTCATTACTTTTTAATCTTCCTTTTTCTAATATTTACTTCCAAGGTTATAAATTTCCCCGTAAGCACTGTTTCACTGTGTCTCACAAGTTTGGATTTGTAGGGATTTTGTCATTTGGTTCTTATAAAATTCTCATTTTAATATTCTTTGAGTCATGAATTATTTATAATTTTAAATTTATAAATAAATGAAAAATGATGTGGTCACCTTTTCATTGAGGATGTCTATTATGTTAGGACAGAGAAGGTAGCTATTTGATAATGAGTCTTCTCTGTGGCTAGTGTGTGAGCACATTTTAGAATATATATTCTTGAAAATAATATATGTTCTCTTATGACTATGCTTAAAGTTCTATATATTCCCATTGAATGAAGTTCATTAATTTTGCTTTCAGATCTTCTTCATACATATTAAATTTTGCTTATTCAACTTATCAATTACTGAAAAAAATGTTAGCCTCCTATTATGATTATGAGCTCATCAATTTTGCCTTATTCTATCATTGTTGCTTTGTGTGTTCAAAGGCTGCATAAAATTCATAATTGTTTTATCTTCCTTCTTCATTATTCCATAATTATCCTCTTTTATTCAACAAAGATGAAAATTGTATTGTCTGATTAATATATTATACTTGCTTTCTTATGATTGGCATTTTTATTGTATATACTTTCCTTTTGTATGTTAATTTTATCTTTCATTTACTTTCAATCATTCTCAGGTCCTCTGTTTTAGAAATAACCCTCCTAAATGGTGTTTTGTTTTATAGCCAAATTGAGAGTTTCTGTCTTTTAAATGGCAGATTGGTCCATTTATAATGATTTTATTTACTGGATATGTTTTTATTTGTTTTTACTTCATGATATTTCTATTTATCCTAATTTTTCTTTCTGCTGTCTTCTTTCCTGCCTTCCAGTGAATGGAGGCCTATCATCTAATGTTTATTCTCTTTGTGGTTACTCTTTATTTTTAAATATACATATTTATTTTAACAATGAATCATATATATGTATATATACATATATATGTATTTCTTCATTCTTACTAATAAATATTTTAATTTCACTTTCTGTCATCATTCACGTTATTATTGTCTGCTTTCTTCATTTAGGATTCACCATTATTCTGGTTTCACAAAGTAAGAATATATCCTTTGTATATGAACAAAGTTGTAATGATATATTTGCTCATTGTCATTTTTCTGCATCTCTTTCCTTCCTTTTAGGTTTTATTCTTTAGGTCTCATTCTTTCTGAAGTATACTCTTCTTCTAAAACTGCCTTGACTTAACCTTCATTCTCAATGGTAATGAGATAGAATTCTCAGTTCAGTTATTTTCTTTTAGCTCTTGTAAATAGTATTCCATTGTCTTCTAGAATCCATTGTTGCAGTTAAGGAAACTGCTGTCAGACTATCGTTCTTTTGTAAGCAATTGTCTTCGGCTCTTGCTGCTGCTAGGATTATGTTTTTGTTCTTGAAGCTCTATGGTCCCCTAATAGGAGGCTTTGTTACAATAATTCTCAGGCTTCATGCTATGTCTGAATTGGAGTTGTATGATTTCTTGCCTTTTATCAAGTCTGAAAATTTATCAGCTAATTTTTTATATATCTTTAAATATTGCCTCTTCCTGATCTCTTTATTTTGTGTTTCTGGAACTATCTAATGTCTGTCTACACACATACACACATATATACATACACATGTGTATATGAAACATGGGTGCACACACACATTTTTTCATATATTTGTCTCTCTATTCTGCTTTTCAGGAATTTTCTCAGATCTTGCTTCCATTTAATTAATTTGTTCCTCAACTGCATTTAATTTGTTGCTTAAGAAATCCAATGACCTTACTATAGTGATGCAGCAACATCAATGTTTATAGCAGCTCAATTCACAATAGCTAAACTGTAGAACAATCTAGATGCCCATCGATAGATGAATGGATAAATGTGGTATATATACACAATGGAATATTACTCAGCAATAAAAAAGAATGAAATTATGGTACTTGCAGGTAAATGGATGGAGGTGGAGAGTATCAGGCTAAGCAAAGTAAGCCAATCCCAAAAAAACAAAAACTGAATGGTCTCTCTGATAAGTGGATGCTGATCCATAATGGGGGGGGGGCGGCATGGAAGAACTTTGGTCAAAGGAGAGGAGAGAAGACATGGGGGCAGGAAAAATGGTGGAATGAGATGGACATCATTACCCTCAGTACATGTATGACTGCACATATGGTGCAACTCTACATCATGTACAACAAGAGAAATGAAAAGTTGTGCTCCATTTGTGTACAATGAATCAAAATGCATTCTTCTGTCATGTATACCTAATTAGAATAAATAAGTAAATAATAGAAAAAAATTCAATGACTTTATTTCCAATAACTATCATTTTATTCCCAAAATTATATTTGTTATTAATTGTTTATTCTTTCATCTGAAATTTTTTAAATCCTTATTATTTATTTTCTTTCATACTGATGTTTAGTGTCTTAAATGCTTAGATAACTTTTTTTTTTTTTTTACCAAAGAATGCATGGTTTATTTGCAGTAAGCTAGAATGTTCCTATACTCTGCCATTTTCCTATAGCTTCATTTGCTCATGTGAAGTTTTCTCTAAGCTATTTCATTTCTATTAAGTAATGTCCTTTTAAAAATGCCCTTAAAATTAGGGCAATCTACCTTTCTCACTTCCTGACTAACACTTCATATATTTAAACATTCTGTTCTCATTCTGTGGCTGTTTGACTTTACATTTGGATTATGAAATATTTCCAATGTTCCAGAAGTATTCAGTATTCTTTTTTTATTTGTTCTTTTTAGTTACACATGACAATAGAATATACTATGACATACTATGACCCATTCTCTTTATTCTACTGATCTTTCTGTTATTACTTATAGTTTTTTTCAATTATTGTGTTGTGGATGTACACAAGGGTGAGATTCACTGTGGTATATTCACACACATACATAGGATAGTTATGTCAGATTCATTCCACTGACTTTCCCTATCCCATCCCTTCTCTCTCCCTCTCATTACCCTCTGTCTACTCCTATGATATTACTTCTATTCTTTTTTTATCCCCCCACCCTTATTTTGGATTAGCTTCTGTATATCAGAGAAAACATTTGACCTTTGATTTTTGGGGGACTGGCTTAGTATATTCAGCATTATCGTCTCCAGATTCATCATTTTACCAGCAAATGCTATAAAGTCATTTTTATTTATAGCTGAGTAATACTTCATTGTGTATATTTACCACATTTTCTTTATCCATTCATCTGTTGAGGGGCACTTAGTTTGGCTCCACAGCTTAGCTGTTCTGAATTGTGCTGCTATAAACTGGTATAGCTATGTCACCGCAATATGTTAATTTTAAATCCTTTGGATATATTCCAAGCAGTGGGATAGCTAGGTCAAATGGTGTTTCCATTCCTAGTTGCTTGAGGAATCTCCATTCTGCTCTCCAGAATGGTTCTACTAATTTGTAGTCCCACCAACAATATATGAGTGTACCCTTTTCCCCACATCCTGTATATGAGTGTATCCTTTTCCCTGCATCCTTACCAATATTTATTGTTTCTTGTTTTCTTGATAATTGCCATTCTGACTGGAGTGAGATGAAATCTCAGTTTAATTATAATTTGCATTTCTCTAATTGCTAGAAATGTTCAACAATTTTCATATATTTGTTGACCATTCATATTTCTTTTTTTGTATCTAAAATTGATATTTTAAAAAAGCATTTATAACATAAATATGTGTAAATTAACTTTTCACTAGTCTACTCTGCTGCCTATACAGTAAATATTTCTACTTTAATGGTATTTTTGGATTGAATTCAACATTAAACTGTTTGCTCCTTTGTTGTTGTCATGCTGTTGATCAGATTATGTGATGGCCAACAGACACTTTCAGAAGGTATAAATTTTGTGAGAATTTATGTAATTAACAAATTAAGGAGAGTTTTAAAACTTTGCATAGAATTTCAAGGGATTTCTAGTTTCAAACTGAAGAGTTGGTATCAGAATCATGTTAAGAATTGTGCAACTCCTGTGTCTCCTTTTTTCCAGCTGTTCACGTCACCACACATCACACGCACCTGGTCTTTCCAATTGCCTTGAAAGATATAGATGCAATCATGTCCCGTCTGCTGGTTCACCAGCTTACATGAGAAATACATGTATACATATAATGTGTTGACCATTCATTTTCATCTTTTATAAAAAGTGTCTGTTTAGTTTCTTTGCCCATTTATTGATTGGGTTATTTAGGGTTTTTGATGTTAAGTTTTTCGAGCTCTTTGCACATCCTGGATATCTAAGGAGCAGGTAGCAAAGATTTTCTCCCATTCTGTGGGTTCTCTCTTCATGCTCTTGATTGTTTCCTTTGGTGTGAGGAAACTTTTTAATTTGAGGCCATCCCATTTATTGATATTTTATCTTACTTCTAGCATTTTAAGGGTCTTGTTAAGAAAGTCATTTCCTGAGCCAACATGTTAGAGTATTGGGCCTACATTTTCTTCTAGCAGGTGTGGAGTTTCTGGTCTAATTCCTAGATCTTTGATCCACTTTGAGTTAATGTTCATGCAGGGTAAAAGATAGGCATTAAATTTTGTTCTACTACATATGGATTTCTAGTTTTCCCAGCACCATTTGTTAAAAATGCTATTTTTTCTCCAACACATGTTTTTGGCACCTTTATCTAGTAGGAGATAACTGTATTTATGTAGGTTTGTCTCTGTGTCTTCTATTCTATTCCATTTGTCTTCATGCTTGTTTCAGTGCCAGTACCATTCTGTTTTTGTTACTATAGTTCTGTAGTATAATTTGAGGCTCAGTTTTGAGATGCCTCCTGCTTCTATTTTCTCATCAAGCATTGCTTCAGATATTCTAGGTCTCTTATTTTTCCAAATGAATTTCATGACTTCTTTTTCTATTTTTGTGAAGAGCATCATTGGAATTTTGTTGAGAATTGCATTGAATTTATATAGTGCTTTTGGTAGTATGGACATTTTGACAGTATTAATTCTGCCTATCCAAGAACATGGGAGGTCTTTCTTTCCATCTTCTAAGTTCTTCAATTTCTTTCTTCAGTTTTCTATAGTTTTCATTGTAAAAGTCCTTCACACCTTTTATTAGATTAATTCTCAAGTATTTCCTTTTTTGAGGGTATTGTGTATGGAATAGTTTTCTAATTTCTTTTCCAGCAGATTTGTCACTGGAGTAATAAAAAGTGATTGATTTATGGGTGTGGATTTTATATCCTGCTACTTTTCTGAATCCATTTATGAGCTCTATAAGTCTTCTAGTGGAGTTTTTTGAGTCTTCTAAATTGGGATATGTCAAGTATTATGTCATTGGCAAACAGAGATAATTTGAGCTTTTCCTTTTCCTATTTGTATCCTTTTAATTTCCTTCTCTTGCTTAATTGCTCTGGCTAGAATTTCAAGTTCTGTTTTAAATAGGAGTGGTGAAAGTAGGCATCCTTGTCTTGTTCCTGTTTCTAGCCTTAACAATGTTGAGGTAAGCTTCTTTTATCCCTGGTTTTCTAGTGTTTTAAACATGAATGGGTACTGTGTCAAAAGCTTTTTCTGTATCTCTTGAGATAATCATATAATTCTTGTCTTTAAGTCTATGTGGTATATTACATTTATTGACTTCCATATGAACCAATCTTGCATCTCTGGGATGAATCCCACTTGGTCATAGTGCACTATTTTTTATGTGTTTTTATATGTGGTTTGCCAATATTTTATTAATAACTTTTGCATCTGTGTTCATCGATGATATTGGCCTGACATTTTCTTTCCTTGATGTGCCTCCGTCTGATTTTGGTATCAGGGTGATACTGGCTTCATAGAATTAGTTTGGCAGAGTTCCCTCCATTTCTATTTCATAGAATAATTTGAGGAGAATTGGTATTAGTTCTTCTTGAAAGGTCTGGTAGAACTTTTAAGGTCTGAGTTGAGAAATCAGTTGAAATCTGGACTGGTTTACCTCCAAATGTGAAAGAAAAGAAAAAAGAAAGAGAATGTTGTTTTTCTCTTTCAGCTTTTAAAAGTATATCCTTATTCTGTATGTTAGGCATTTTCCTACTAATGTGTCTTGGAGAAGATCTGTTATGATTTTTTACATTTGGAGTCCTATATGCCTCCTGTATTTGAATTTTCATTTCATTCTTAAGGTTTAGAAATTTTTCTGATATTATTTCATTGATAAGATTGTGCATTTTGTTAGTTTGTGTTTCAGAGCCTTCATCTATCTCAGTGAATCTTAAATTTGGCCTTTTAATGTTATCCCTGATTTCTTGAATATCCTGTTCATGGTCTCTTAACATCTTTTCTCTATGGTTGATTTTATTTTAAAGATTATATACTTTGTCTTTAAGTCCTGAAAAAATCTGTCCTCGAAGTGGTCTAATCTATTGGTTGTGCTTTCCATTGAATTTTTAATTTGATTTATTGATTCCTTCATTCCAAGGATTTATATTTGATTCTTTTTCAAAATCTCTGTCTCTTTGCTGAAGTGACTTTTCACTTCCTATATTTTTCTCTGATTTCATTCCTTATATTATCTTTTAGTTCATAGAAAACTATAAATTTTCTAAATTTCATCTCTGACATTTCCTCCACTGCAGTGTCAATGAAGTCTGTTGTTGAAGCATTATGGGTTGATTGAAATGGCTTATTCCCTTCTTCAGATAGTTTGTATGTCTATCCATCTATCAGTATAGTTCTGACTTCTTTTAAGTGAAGAACTACTATGTGAGCTTCTTTTTCTTAAGAGCCCTGGGTTGGGTGGTATCTAGATAGTGGTATTTTAATACAATATGTGACTTCTGCTGATCCCAATATCAGCTCCACTTATTTATTGTAATCACTTCCAAGCCAAGTGTCATACTAGTCAACCTTGTAAGAACAAAAACTTGTTGCAGTTGTTCTCTGTGGTTCCTCAAATTCAGGCATAAATCTATAGTAAAGTTCTGGAAGAGGTCAAAAAATTAGTAGCTAAATTTAGTAAACTTACTATAAGTGGGTGCTAAAAGGAGGGAGGAAGAAAATTTGTACAAGTAGGGGAGGGAAAAAGGACAGGAAAGATAGAAAGAAAAAGAAAGAGAGAGAAGCTATAAAAGGATCATTTACATCAAGGTAGAATGGAGGAATACATAATGGGTGTTATTAGAAGTAGTAGCAAATAGTGCAAGAAAATGAGTAGGTGGTAAGAGAAGCAGGTATAAACTACAGCTAAGAAAACAAAGACAGGAAGCTTGATTCCAATTAATGCTTTAAACCATTAGATGAAATACATTCAAATGTGTTGGAGGTACAATGTTGGCTATTGGGTTAACAATAATCATTCAAACTAAGGAGTTATTTATATGATCAAAGCTTACATTAGAGTTTTTTATAGTCTTAGAAGGTGCAGTGTTATGAGTTGGCTGATTCAAATGTTGCAGAAGTTCGGGATGCAGGCTCTGAAGTGCCCCCTGTGTCTGCTCTAGGTCACTGGTGTACTTGCTCCCCTCTGCTGGATTCTTTCTGCAGTAATGAAAATCCTGGTAGCTGTGTGTGCAGGACACTGGTTGTGAATTTTCCACAGGTGATCTACGATGCAGTAGTATACCCCCTGCTGCCTTTACTCTCTGAGGTGCTGTAGTGAAGGGAGTCTCAGGTGGTTCACCTGTACTCTAGTTTTCACTGCCCCAGGTTGTGAATGGTGGACATTGATTCTCTCTGCTTAATAAGTCTGGTGCAAGATCCCACAAGTATCCAAACAATGCCCTGTCTCTTGCCAATTGCAATCATAATTTAGGCTGTGCACCTGTGAAGGCCGGTATCTGGTCCTTTCTGCAGCATAGCCTCTGGTAGTTTCCCACAGGGTCCGTATGTCACTGGACATTAAGGCAACTTCCCTCTGATACAGTGCTGTGATACTGGGGACTGTCCCTAGGCTTCCCAGAATGCTTCCCAGGTGCCCATGGTCAGGGCCCGGAGAATCAACTTTCCTTTGTTCAGGGCCAGCACTGCTGCATTTTAGCCTCTGTCTGAGGCTACAACCCCTGCCTGGGTCGCAGAGACTGAGTGGAGCTAGAACTGCACCTCCCTGACCCAGGTTCCCTCCAGCCCACTCCATTCCCCTTCTTTGTGGTGAGCGGGGAGAAGGGGGGAGGAAGTTTCCCAAGATTTTTTGGCTAATAGTGTCCTTCTAGAAGCTCTTTCTGGCTGGATTCTTAAGAGGACCCACTGCAGGGGGCTTCCCTCTGGTTTAACTGTTTGGGCATGGGAAGATGCTGTGCTGATTTAAGAGGGTGACTGGTCAGCTGGGGACTCCACAAGATGGCTGCACCCCACCCCCAGCTTTCTTTTTGTGATTTGGTTTTAAGTAGTTTGTGCTGTTTTCAGGAACCTTCTGCATTTTAAATTTTGTCTTTTCAACATTTTTCCAACATTTTTAAGTGTGTGAGCTTAAGAGAACGTCCGCTGCCCCCGCCCTTCTCTCTCCAACGCCCTTCCCCACTCATCCATAGGTGCAGGTTAGGCTCTGAGTTTTGATTTCTACTCTGGTAACCTATCTTCCAGTCTCTCTAGGTCTCAGGCTACACAGTATCGAGGATTAGAGCATTTATTTTGTCACCCACCTCTCAATTCTGCTTTTATTCTCTGCCTCTTTTCCATGGTATGGGGAGATCGGACTCGCTGCAAGGTTCGCTTCTGCCATCTTTGACAATCCTAATAATCTTTTTTATTGCAACTCCTGACTTTCTTTCAGAATAGATCATTCCTTCACTTTTTTATAATTATTGTGAGCTCTAGTGTTGTTTCATGCCAAAGTTTCATTCCTAAAATTCTGTCTTAAGCAAGGTCAAGACTTCCTTCCCATCCTACTGTGGATGTTAGAGCTTATGTTCCCATAAGCGCGCGCGCGTGCGCGCGCACACACACACACACACACATACACACACACACACTCACTCACCAGCTATAACCTCAATCTGCTTTTCAATTCTCCACTTTTGGTCTCTATAGATTTCCCTTTTTCTTGAAAATTCAGATACTAATTTGAGTTTTTAATTATTCTACCTGGTCCAGAATTCTAGATGTTTTTATGTGGGAAGTTCTATGCATTCTTCATCTTCCCTCTTGCTGAAATGAACATATAGCATATAACATTATTTAAACTATTGTGAAGTCAAAATGAATCATTTAATGAGTGAATCAGTGATAGAGAAACATCACTGCATATGTCATGGATTTACATGTGAGTAACAGCCTGCTTCACAAAAACACCTTAGCCCTTCAAGCTCTACAGACATTACTTTGAATTTTAGCTCTGCAAAGTTGAATACCTAAGAAACCTTAGGTAACTTATAATCCCAGAGACTCGATCTTTTCACCTATAAAATGCACATTTTGACATCTCGAATTTCCTACATACATGTCAAACCTAAATTCATGCACTGAGATTTATTTGGGATGAAATATTTCAAATTTGTGTGACACAATTTCATATCTTTTGCCAAAGAATGGGAATGTCTTTGCCTTGTCTTGATGACTCAGGGTCATCCCTTCCAGCCTCAGTGACCATGGTGAGAAGGAAGAAGGGAATATATGCCAGGACCAGTGTGGCCTGTGGGCCTTTCAGCAGAAGCCCAAGACTTCTGTGCAACATCCAGGACAGCCTCACAGTTGGCGTCTACCCTTACAATGCTCATGATGAAAAGAAGTTCCCAAGGGAGACACCTGTGGAAATGGACCAAGTACAAACCAGGTTCCACTGAGACCTTCATCTACATCCTCTCATGAATCTTCAGGACAGTGCTGAGAACTGACTAATCCCCACTTTACATGGGAGGAAACGAGGCTCACTAAATATTATACAATGCCCACCATCATACCACAATAATTGTGGAAGCCCAGAATAAGACCCTCACCACCCTACCTCCACCAAGCAGGATTAATCTCTCCCTCCTCAGCACTTCCAGAAGGTTTCGTGCTTGCCAGATGCAGCACTTATCACCCTGAACTCATTTTTTGGTCTAGCGTCTATTCCTGCCCTTGAAGTTTCTTGAGGGCATCAATTGCCTTGTATTCATTTTTGAATCCCAAGCACCTGAACAGGGTGAAGCAAATGGATAATTGTTAAATGAATGAAACTCAGACCTCCTGCGTTCAAATCCATTACACTTCCCTGTATCCTCTATCCCACCCTATCTCCTGGTCATCCACACAGGAAGCATCAGAGCCCACACTCAAATGCTCCCAAATCCATATTCCTCCCCCAAGATCAGGGTCTAGCTAAAGCTTTGGCCCTGGGTAGCAGAGACTACAGCCTTATCCATTCTTGTGTCCCTGACTAGATGGACACAGTGTCTGGCATGGGGAGGGACATATTTCAGATACTCAGAAAGCCTGGGTGATTGAAACAGATGGTCATTTGATCTGAGGAGCTTCAAACACAGGACAGTGCTGACTCAGAGAATCACAGTTCAAATGACATACATCAGGACCTCTTTAATGAGAAATTATGGAAATTCGCTGCTGAGAGCTGTCTTGATTAACAACAACCTGATAGTGATTGCAGCTTCGTGGTCTCCCCTCCCGCCCTCCTCTCTCCTTTCCTCCTTGACACCTAGAGGCAGAACCCAGCTGCCTTTGACAAGGCTTTCCTTCTCCCAATAATGCTGCTGACAGGCTTGGTTTGGTGAGAGCTGAGCTAGTAGGGGTTGACAGCCATTCAGCCGGCGTGAGGCTCCCTACTGGGCAACCTAAATCAGTGGATAATTGAGATCTCACCACACCTGTCCTGCCCCAAGCTCTCAGGAAAGATGGGCTGAGCTTCTAAGTAGACAAAAGAGAATTTGGATGGATGTTCTTCCAACACCACTCTCCCTCTTCCTATCCAAAGCCAGTTTGTCCTAGAAGCCATATCCTGACTTAATAAAGATGGGCTTCCTGTACCAGCTACCACCACTGAGCTCCAGCCTCCAACCTAAGGGCAAACTGGACCTGAGTCGCACCAAGAGAAAGAGGGGTACATCCATTCTATGTGTGCACAAGGACATCTGATCAGTATGCTTAAAAGCCACAGAAAAAGAACTGGATTCCAAGAAGGTTTGACTTCCCAAACTAAACCCCCAAACCCCAGCCCAGAGCCAGGCATAGCCTGGCAACTTCCTGTCAGACTGTCCCTGTATTCCCTATCCCTGTGCTCACTTACCACATCTTCATTCAGCAAACATTTACTAATGTGTGTGAGGTCCTGAAACTCTGTGGTTCCGTGTCCTTCCTTCCCTTCCTCCATACTCTCTCTCTCTCTCTCTCTCTCTCTCTCTCACACACACACACACACAATAATTTTGAAGTTAAGTATTTTGTTAAACAAAAGAGTTTTCAAAGATGTTTTCTCACCTTGTATGACTCATAACTTTGGGTTTCTCTGGTCCCCAGCTTCTCCAGGGAATCATTACTGAAGTGTAAACAAATATTTAAATCATTTGGGAGCTCACTGTTTAAAAGCTCTAGGGGTGAGCTTTTTGTAATGACATGGTTAGTGCTTGGATTGTCTGTGGACAAATCCTCCTTAAGTAGGAGGACCCTGAACAGAGTTCCTACTTGAGAAAACAGAGCTATTAAACTTTACCTGCCGGAACAGGACGGGGCAAGATGGTGTATCCATCCACCTTAATCGAACCTAACTAGTTCACAGAGGATATCAGAAACCCGAAACGCAGAAAACAGATCCTGGCGCTTGGCTCTACTTCTCCTATCGAGCCCTTTCCAATGGCTTCCTATCACCCAAATGAATAATTCTCAGATTGTGGCCCCAAAACCAGCAGCATCAACATCATTTGGTAACATGAAAGTACTAATTCTCAGACATTACCCCAGACCCACAAAAGCAGAAATCCTAAGACTAGAGCCAGCAATTTTGTGTTTTAAGCAGCTCTCCAGGTGATTCTGATGCCCCAGGTGTGAGAATCTCTGCCCTAGATAGAAATGCACTCTTACTAAGATCTGTAAGGCCTGCCACAGAGACACCACTAGCCCATCCAAGCCTTTGTACATTATAAATAGTGCCTCCTCTGGGAGGACACAGCCACAGGCATGTGCTTGCAAAGTGGAGCCAGAGCTCTATTTTAGCCCCACTTACTCCCAGTGTCTCACCCTGTACAGTAAAGTCACACAGCCAGACAAAGCAGCCCTCCCTCAAGCCCCCTCTCCAGCATCTCATCCCCCTATTTGCCTCCTTGTGTTCCAGCCATGCCAAACATCTAACAATTCCCCGAGCACATCATGGTACTTTATGCCCTTGTCTAAGCTATTCTCTTTCTCTACCCAGAATGTTTTTTTTCTCCATTTTCCACCTGGAAAAATGACTGCAGTCTTTACAAATTAGTTTGGTAGTCTCTCCTTCCAGGATATATTTGCTGACTGTGGGAGAGTCGCATTCCACTCCTCTTGGCTCCCTTACCACATTGTGTTCATCTCTCATTTTGTCCTTCCTTTGCTGCATTTTTAAGAGTTGGTTTCCTGTCTCTATCCCCCTCAAGGGCAGGATCTATGTCTAATTCATGTTTGTATCACAATATTGGCACAGTCCCTAGCAGCCTACCGGAACAACATCTACTGAGCACCAGTTCAGATCAGGTTCTCATCACCAGAGACACAGTAAAGATGGTGGCTAGCAAACCAACCACATGGACTTCATTCACAGCTGAGCGAACAGTAGAAAGGGAGGAAAGTAGAAAAGAAGCAAGACCTTTGCAGAGGTACGGGATGTAATTCCTTTTACAATGATTTAGAATAATTTAGAAGCTTCCTCAAAAGCATAATGACTTCCTCAAGTTCTGAGAAGATGAATTCCTGTCCTGTGAACCCCTCTCCAGATTCATTCACGAAGCTGAAAAGTCAAGATGAGTCCCAAGCAGAAAATGAATCTCTAAGCCGGGGGCGGTGGCTCACGTTTGTAATCCCAGCACTTAGGGAGGCTGAGACAGGAGAATCACGAGTTCAAAGCCAGCCTCAGCAACAGCAAGGCGCTAAGCAACTCAGTGAGACCCTGTCTCTACATAAAACACAAAATAGGGCTGGGGATGTGGCTCAGTGGTCGAGTGCCCCTGAGTTCAATCCCCAGTACCAAAAAAAAAAAAAAAAAAAGAAAATGAATCTCTAAGCAGGAGGCTTCTCCTCCCATGGGGCTTAGCTCAGTCCCAGCCATTGAAGAGCCATCTTGCAGTCCAGAATATTCAGTACCTTCCTCCAGGTTGCTGCCTGGAGCGTGAACAGGGACAAGAGCAGATTAGGAGACTTGATGCTTCCCCTCCTTGTGACTAAGGATCTAATCACTCTGTCAAGATCAAATCAGATTGGCATGCCCCTCATCAATTAGTAGCTTACCTAATTATAAGCTGTGAATAGCAAGTTTCTGCTCACTTGAGTAATACAATAATAGGGTGGAGGAGGTCCTTGTGAAAGCCATTTGATTTCTGAAACAATTTCTACACCCATTGAGCAATGGAGGTTAATATAATAGATGTTCTACTGACATGAAAAAACATTGATTTTTCTCAAAATAAAAGAGCAGGTTTGAATGTGGAAGGGAATATGATGCCAAGAGGTTGTTACAATCAACCAGAGGAGAAAGGGTGATGCCTGCACCAGGGCAGAGGCAGTGAGGGTGGCATGCTCATTCTAGGACATAAACAATGTTTGGGATATACAACTAGATGTCCAGGAGAGAGAACAAGAGGAATCAGGAGAAAGATGGAGTAAGTCTAGTCTTGGTGCTGAAGATGCTACAGAAATAGCTAGAACAGACCTTCTGATAGGATAGACTGTACTAGCATGCTCTCTAGCCTGAGCCCAGATACACACACAAACACACACACACACACATACACACACACACACACACACACACACACGGAGTGAGAGACCTCCTCACTCATAGATGCACAGGCAAACACAGAGAAACTTATACACACACACACACTTATCACAACAAACATTGACAGATGCATATAAATACATTTACTCACTTAAAACAACATTTTGAAATAGTCCAAAAGTGAAAGCAAAAAATACTGTAGTGACAATTATCTGGATTTTTCAGAAAAAAAAAATTGCATTGAAATGTCCTACCTATGATAATGAACCCCCTACAGCTATAAAATATCTTAGATTTGCATGGTATATCTTACTTTTCAAAGAAAATTCACAAATGTTATCTGACTAAAACCTCACAGGGATTTTTAGTTTAATTTGTTTTGTTTTACTTTCTCTTGTTGTTGTTGTTTTGGTTCCTTTTTTTTTGTGGTGAATACTCTCTCTCAGCACTCAGAACTATCTCAGTCCTTCTAAGGTCTCGCATGACCAGGAGTCAGAAACAAAAGATTATATTTTCCATATTCCCTTTCAGAAGCCTGTTTTGAGTCCACCAATAAAAGACATTCTCATGAGAACTGGAAGGTGGAAGAGTAACAAGCCATTATTGGTCCTCAGACATTGATAGGCAGGAGATTGGACAAAGACTTCCCTAAATCTTCCTGGGAATCATCCACCCACCTTAGTGCTTCTGGAAAATGACATCATTATGATGAGTTTTTGTGTGATTTTTATAATTCCCTGATTTTCTGAAACCATCTGCAGTTTGTCTCAACCTTTGCTCTTCCAGTCCTTTCAAATACTTTGTAAACATCAAATTCCCTCTATTAATTCCTTTCTGCATGTGATACCATGGGCAGTTTTCCTGACTCATATGATTTTGTGCATTACATGCATTTAAACATCTATGAATATTTTCCACTAATAGTTAAACAACGTCTACACAAATAAACTAATCGTCACACTTCACTTTTCTGCAGTGTCATCAGATTTGTGTATTTGTTTACACTATCTATATTAGTTTGCTAGGCCTACTGTAATAAAGTACCACAAATTGACCTGTTTAAATCTCTTGTCTCATAGTTCTGGAGGCTAGAAGCCCAAGATCACAGTGTCATTGGGGTTGTTTCCTTCTGAGGGTGTGAGAGAGAAGTGCTAGCCCACTTCCTACCTCCTGGCGGTTTGCTGGCAATCTTTGGCACTCCTTGGATGCTGCTGCATATCAGAGATCTCTGTCTTCATTGACCATGGCATTCTCCCTCTGTGTATGTCTCTCTCTGTTCAAATTCCTCCTTTTATAAGAATACCGGTCACATTTGGAGGTACTAGAGTTGGACTTCAACATATCATTTTAAGGAATCAGAATACAACCTATAACACTCTCCAGTTCCA
Source organism: Geosciurus inauris (assembly GCA_004024805.1). Classification (NCBI taxonomy): domain Eukaryota; kingdom Metazoa; phylum Chordata; class Mammalia; order Rodentia; family Sciuridae; genus Geosciurus; species Geosciurus inauris. The sequence continues at coordinate 83,984 of PVHX01008010.1, forward strand.
CATGGAAATGCCCAGCAAAAGTCAATTGGATGTAGAGCTGAGGAATACAGGGGAGATTTTGGATAGAGATATCCAAATCTTGAGAGTATTGGCAAAAAGCAGCTGTTGAAGTCACTAGAAAGTTCAATCAACAAGAACGAGTAAGAAAACGAGAGATCTAAAAGCAGAATCTCAGGACACATTGGCATCTAAGTTATGAGACTGAGGAACAGGATGCTAAGAAGAAACAGTTGAAGAGGCAGAAGAAAAGCCTTCCTGGGAAGGACTTTGACTCATTCAGCTTGTGCCATATGCACTCACCTGGACCAAGCCTAGGAACATTGGTCAAATAGTCCATATTTGGAGTCAAAAGATGAGGAGTGGGGGAAAAGGAGAAGAAGGAGAAAATAGACGTGCCACTCATTTGTTTTGCCAATTGTTTGCTCAGATGAATTTTAGTAGCTCATCATCCATGAGTCATCAAGAAAGTCACTTTGTCTTTTACTCATCTATCTGACAAGTGGAGATGACCATGATTGTAATGAGAATGGGAAAATATATGTACTCATTGTAGCTTGTACAGAATTAGCATATAGTAAATATCCAACAAGATAGTACATAATACTTTTTATTACCTGAACCCTGGATAAGAAAATATAATTCTTGGTGGACCAGCAGGAGCAGCAGAGGGCCCAGATCCACCCTCAGAAAATTCCACGGGTGTCCAGCCAACGGGAGACCAGGGACTGCTAGCCGCTAGCCACTGGGGAGACCAAATTCAGGGTAAGAGTCCCCGCAGAGACCCTAGCGTGAGGCAGCTCCACCCACAGACAGCCTGGGCCCACTCCAGTTCCACTCCAAAGTTCCTGTGGACCAGCAGGAGCCGCAGAGGGCCCTGATCCGCCCTGAGGAACCTCCACGGTTGTCCAACCAAAGGAAGACTAGGGACTGCTAGCCGCTAGCCACAGAGGAAGGCATACCCAGGGTAAGAGTGGCTTGCAGAAATCCCAGCATGAAGAGGCCCCACCCAAGTGCACTCTGGGCCTGCCTCAGCTCTGCCCAGAGTTCCTGTGGTCAGGCGAGACAGGAGGCCCAAAACCACCCTTAGGGAATGCCAGGAGTGCCCAGTTGAAGGCAGACCAGAGCCTGCTAGCCTCCAACCCCAAGGGAGCTCACACTCACTGTAAGGGTCACACACAGACTCTCCTGCTTGTGACCCTGCCTAAGTGAGACCTGGGCCTGCCTCCAGTTCCACTCCAGAGTTCCTGTTCACCAGCAGGAGTGCAAGAGAGGGGCAAAACAGTGCTCAGGGGCCACCTCAGGAGCCCAGCCAAGGCTACTCCCACTACCCTCTAGAGGTACATCCACTACCTCCGCCACCAACTTTAGTAGCAGTAGTGCCCATCTGGGGACACTGGGGGAACAGAAGTAGCTCCAAGGTGAGACACAGATAATCTGGAGTTTCAATACAAGATTATAAGATAGAAGCTGCAATACCTCAGGTTGGTATTTCAAGAAAGGAAGACACACAATCAACATGAATAAACAAGGGAAGAGGGTACTCCAAATAAACCTGGATATCACTGTAACAGAATCCATTGACAGCACAGTTGTTGAAATGTCAGAGAAAGAATTCAGAATGTACATAATTAAAATGATCAGCGAACTAAAGAATGACATAAGTGAACAATTACAGGCCAAAATTGATCAATCCAACAAAGAAATAGGAGAGCAAATAAAGGCAACCATCAATCATTCTAACAAAGAGATAAGAGAGCAATTACAAGTAGCAAAAGATTAAGAAAGAGCTAGAGATCATGAAAAAAACCAATCAGAAATACTTGAAATGAAGGAAACAATAAACCAAATAAAAAAACTCAATAGAAAGCATCACCAGCAGACTAGATCACCTGGAAGACAGAACCTCAGACAATGAATACAAGATACACAATCTTGAAAATAAACTTGACCATACAGTGAAGATGGTAAAAAATCATGATCAGAACATACAAGAAATATGGGACAGCATCAAAAGACCAAATCTAATATTTATTGGGATAGAAGAAGGCGCAGAATTTCAAACCAAAGGAATGCACAATCTCTTCAATGAAATAATATCAGAAAATTTCCCAAATATGAAAAATGAAATGGAAAATCAAATACAAGAGGCTTACAGGACACCAAACGTACAAAATTTCAACAAATCTACACCAAGACACATTATAATGAAAATGCCCAACATACAGAATAAGGATAGAATTTTAAAGGCCGCAAGAGAGAAGAACCAGATTACATACAAGGGGACACCAATTCGTATCTCAGCAGATTTTTCAACCCAGACCCTAAAAGCCAGGAGATTATGGAATAACATATTCCAAGCCCTGAAAGACAATGGATGCCAACCAAGAATCCTATATCCAGCAAAATTGACCTTCAGATTTGATGATGAAATAAAAACCTTCCATGATAAACAAAAGGTAAAAGAATTTACAGCAAGAAAGCCTGCACTGGGCTGGGGTGGTAGCTCAGAGGTAGGGCGCTTGCCTACCATGCGTGAGGCACTGGGTTCGATCCTCAGCACCACATATAAATAATAAAATAAAGATCCATCAAAAACTA